>OZ023266.1:140964498-141134498 GCA_964006375.1 Tillus elongatus
AATTAATTTTGTTGTTGTTAAAACTCGAGTAATATAACGTTTCAAAAGCTTATGGGTACAGGAATACAAATATTTCTTTTGTGGTCAAGTCATGTGCCCTAAATTCATTCCATGAGAATGTCTCTCTGAAGAGAATAAATTATCACAGCTATGTGGAAGTTATGATTCAATTTGCAGCACTATTTTAATGACTATGAATGTTTTTGCCATGTAGTCGATTATAAAGAGAAAACTGTATTTTGTGTAAGTTCTTAATTTCTTAGATAATGTACTTTATTTATCTTATTTTGTTATACTCTTTCCAAATCTTAAAACATATTTTTTAAATTTTATTGTTATTTTTAAAATTTAACAATTCGGAGAAATTGTTTTGACCTGACCTGTATTTTGATTCCTCTAAATTAAGAAATTGATATAGCTTATTGTGTAAAATATACACACTAACTCTTGCTTCTGTATACCTAGTGATTCTGATATTATGGTCCAAGACAAAAATAGACAAAACCCATTAAAACACCATATATCTTGATAATTAAAGTTTTTCACCCACTAACGACATATGCTATAGGATCGCCCAAGTGACCTACATATGCAGGTGATGTATGTACACTTACCAATGAATAACCCTGTATACAATTGCACACAAATTGCAAATGTAAGTTAACATTTTACAACTTTGCTAAGCACTTTTAAAATTGAAGCTTGCAGTAAGTTAACATTTGTAATTATAACGGAAGTTCACTACAGTAAACTCGCAGTAAGGTTACAAAAGAAACACTAGGATTTGTAATCTAACTGGGGAGAAGATTTGCTATCTGCAGCAAACTTGCAGGAGGATTTCTGTGAGTTATCTACCAAACTTAGACTTTCTTTAAATAATATTATGTAAGTTTGATGCAAGAGTACCTTATTCAGTGGGTGCAATCTATCATGGAGTGCGACCTTGGGCTTTGGACTTTTTTGACTATGTTTTTAATAATTATGACTGCGGTAATATAACTATCAAAACTGACGTTATAATATAGAGGTGTTCAAAAGTTATGCCAAAACAAACGTTTTACAAAAATTAACCGAACACCTGTATCTCAGTAAAGAGGGCCATCAGCACCGATTTTTATGTTTTTGGCGAGTTTTCATTAAGAAAAATTCGGTTACGATGAAAAGCTTTTGAAAAAATTTCTTCAGATAAGCGTGAATTTGGCTCCCTAGAACTCAAAACCAAGGTCCGTTAAAATTATATATATATATATATATATATATATATATATATATATATATATATATATATATATATATATATATATATATATATATATATATATATATATATATATATATATATATATATATATATATATATATATATATATATATATATATATATATATACTAGCTGACCCGGCCACGCGTTGCTGTGGCTAAAGTTTTTGTTATATTACATTATAGTAAACAATCTAAGAGGAACAATAAGAGAACATCAGTCACGGAGTCCACCATGCTTTTTCACACAGATGGTATTTGTAAAAAAATATGGTGATCTCCTTATTTGACTTTCTACTACTATAACCCTTTAGTACAATGAAATTATTTACGAACAAAGACGAAAATGTTTATGTTGGTATACAAATTCACTGGATTGAGATTTGAAGGGGAAGTACGTTGAACACAATTAATTAAAATGTTCTTACACTTGATATTAAGCAGAAATCAATAGGTACAAAATAAACATTTATCAGATTTATTATTTCCATTTAATTTTATAACAAATATAAGTATATTACAGTATAATACAGTAAATAACATGTGACGCTTAAACTCATGAATGAGGTAGGCAAGGCAGACAGTCTTAAACTTTTAAACATTAATATCTATTTTTTTGAATTATAAATACTTTCAATTTCAATTTAATTTAACACCAATCGGTGCACAATGTTTTTGGTTAACCTGTCTTTAGCTAACACAAATAGATTCGACGGTTACCCAACACGTGAACACGCAACATATAGTTGCCCATGAGAAAAACATGGATTTTCCAAATCTAAACCACAAATGGACATTGTTTGACCTTGAGATTTATTTATAGACATGGCGAAAGCTAAACGAATTGGAAACTGTAGCCTTTTGAAGGGTATGGTAGAATCTGATGGTATCATCGGAATACGTGGCAGCAGGACCACTTTTCCTTTAAACTTCCCAGCCAAAATGGTTGCTTCAAGAATGTTTCCGGTGATCTTTTTGATGACCAAACGCGTACCGTTACATAATTGAGGTGGCACATTGAAATAATAAGTGCTAAATATTTTTTAATAGAGGTTAAATAAAAACAATAAAAAAAATATTTGTACAACTATTGAAAAAGTGTAGCAAATTGTGTATCATTTTTGCATTGACATTTTAATTAAATTTTATAATTATGTGATAATACTTACATACATATATTTAAATTAAATTATAAAGTTTTGATCAATGAAGCACAAATAAGTAAAAAACAGGATTAATTTCACTGTATTATCTTCATTATAATATGAATGCTGTTCAAATCTCCCGCCTGACGCTCCATTACCGACCGCAGCTTCCAACCTATAATCTAGGCGGCGGGTCAGTGGACTTAATCATCGCTCTCTCTCACTCCTCACCTCTCACTCAAGCTTACGTATCTGCCCGCCATATTGTGCACATGGGCTTGTGTATAGACAACAATATCTAATCGCCTATTAATTAACACATCGATGAATTAATATATCAATCATCTTATCTTATCGAATCTTATCGCATCTCTCTATAAATATCAGTGTGTTTCAGTGATCTGTTTCAGTGAACCAGTCCTCGCAATCCAGTTTTTCTCCATCGGACCCAAGGACCGCATGGTTTTTCCTGGATAACCTTATATCTATATATACTGTAAAAACGTGACTGTGATATACTTAATACTCAACTCGTGATAATAAATTATGAACTTATACCAGCGAATGAGTGTTTTACATTTATAATTAGCATTGAATACCCAAAGTCCCAGTATCATCTATCTATCTATCTAGTATCTAACAAATGCAATTTACACTTCAGTCTAAGTAACACGTGGCCGGCTATGCTAACACCAAAAATTTAAAAAGTGGAAATAATTGAATTATACGGTATTTCGTTCACTACAAAATAAATTTAATTAATTTTATAGCGTCAACAACACGTGGTAATTATGCTGTTAAAATGTAGCTTATATGACACGTTCGTAGATTTACCATAGCAGCGCCATCTATTGATTACTTACTCAACCCAGTCGAAAGGTATCGACATCTGTTAGAATCATTTGGAGTTAACAGATAATTGCGACTGTCAAATAATAACAGACAAATAATTAGCAATAAATTAAAATTGCGACTATAATTTGAGATTTAAACTATCCTATCTCTCAAGTTGGATCGAACTGCACATGGTGTGCGAATTTTATTATAATCGGTTAAGTGGTTTAGGAGTCCATTGAGGACAAACATTGTGACACGAGATTTATATATATTAAGAGATATATATATATATATATATATATATATATATATATATATATATATATATATATATATATATATATATATATATATATACACACACTTTATTTGTTTGCTGTACTTTTTGTGATTTTTTATTGGTTTACGTGGACTGCAGTTTCGAACCGTCCCGGTTCATCATCAGCACGCTACTCATGCCGGTACTGGGACGGTTCGAAACTGCATTCCACGTAAACCAATAAAAAATCACAAAAAGTACAGCAAACAAATAAAGTGTATATTTAAAAGTGATTACAGTGTAGTGCAACATTCTAAAAGATATATATATATATATATCTATATATATATATATATATATATATATATATATATATATATATATATATATATATATATATATATATATATATATATATATATATATATATATATATATATATATATATATATATATATATATATATATATATATATATATTATATATGTATGTATGTATGTATCCGAGCGCTGACTCAATAATACTAAACGAAGCGAAAACCGAGTTCGTTAATCAGCCTTTATGCTCAAGTCTTTCCGGTGGAAAATCAGGAACAACTTTTTGAAAACGATATATTTTTGTAAGTATCAGAGTCACTGGAATGAGACTTTACATGTGGCTAGAAATATTGCAGGTAAACCTATGCTGTGAATTTTAAGTAATTTAGTACACAATATTTAGAGTTTTTTCCCATTAAAAATAAAATCCCAAAGACATGTGTTGAGGCGACTTAGTGGTTAAAGTCGAATGCCTGACAGACAGAGTAGTTAACCGCAACGCGTAGATTGATTCATACAAAAGGTGTAAACCATACATCAACGGTAACCAAACTAAATATATAACAGGTATAAAACATACTACCCGAACCAACAGTCGTGAAATCTCGGCAGCACTTATGGAAAATGACAGACGACATGAAATTAAAAATTTTGTGATTGTTACTTAACTGGGGGACTTAATGAATTATGAAAATACGCTATATTTGTAGCTTTATGAACGGCCTCAAATACACCTTTAGGGCAGGATAGATATATTATGCTGTCACATAATATAGTAAAAATGTAAACAAAATCAAGCCAAGTCTATATAAAAGTGATTCTAAAATAATTTCTTTCATCTTTAAACCTAAATATATGACCGAAACAGTCGTGGGATGTGTTGCAACGGTAATTATAATAATTATGTAATTAATTGTTACGTACACTTTGAAAATAATATCCCGGGTATGAAGCCGATCTAATTTATGTTGTAAACAAAACGTTGCAGCTCGATGAATTTATGTTTTATTTTGACAATTGAAGAAACAATAATGCACAGATTTCATTCGTTTTGAACAAGATCTCATTTTTGTTGAAAACGCCTAAATAAGTTTGTCAACTGTGAGTCGAAATCATACTGGCGATTAATAAGGAAAAATAACTGCTACGTTTATAATTTGGCAGGTACCTTACTTTTCTAAATATGAATTAAGTTTCCCTCTGGAAATCTTCTGTATAACTTTAATGAAATATGTAATACAAGTTTCTTTTAAAGAGACACTATCTAAAGATATAGCAAAATTTAGTTCTTTAGCTTCATAGAAAATTGAGTTTTGGACATTTTTCTCAAAAGTAGTTAGAACGCAAGATTTGTTTGCTAATAGAAAGATATCAATGATAACACTTTCGAAAGAATTCTTCAAATGTGCGCGTACTAGGACCTCTAACATCGATCTTCAAGGTCTGTGTAAGTTTAAAGTATTAACTAACTAATATGCCGTATAATAATAGTGTACAATTCTTATGAAAATTCGCTACTATAACGCACGTGCTGCGTCCTGAATTTTTTTGTGATCACCTATGTATACCACAAATATGAATACGCTACGTGCATTTCACCAAGAATCGTCATAACACATATTGCCTTTAAAGCGCCAGGACTTTTATATCTAGGACATTGCAAAATTTTCCCTAGCGTATGCTCTCCGTAACGGAAACTTTCCCTGCCCGACCCGGAAGCCAAACCGAAAGTGATCCTGCTAAACTTGTACCGCGCTCTCCTGAGACGTATCACATAACAAAGGACACTTCGGGCAGGAAATAATGGTTTATCTCTCTACCGATACCTAATCAATAACGCCATACTGAAACAATAGCTTCTATCTAAGCCCTATGATTAATAGTTGATCAGCAAACTTGTGTCTAGTTGTTCGTAATTAGACCCTTGCTTGGTTTCTCGAAACTGAAGTCGTTAGTAGCACAGCACAGATATATATATATATATATATATATATATATATATATATATATATATATATATATATATATATATATATATATATATATAATTGCTGTTACACAATAACAGTGCGTAAAGGCCTATTCTAGTTAATGCAACAACTAAAATAAACAATATTTAGAAAATAAACCAACCAAAAAGTTTTGACCTAATAAAGGATACATCAATTTGGATTGTTATTACCCTTACTTAGTGAAACTGGTCCATACTCTTCATACTCTCTCTCTCTCTCTCTCAGGGCTGCAACTTAATTCATATGTTGCATTTACCGGTCACGTTCTGACAACAACTTTGTCCAGCTCTTCGACTACCTTCTGAAAAAACCGAATACCTGATTTATGAATATCCTTCCTCCGAGGTCACTATTCTTGGTGACTTCAATGTTCACAATAAGGAATGGCTAGGATCTTCAAAAACCGATCCACAAGGGAAAGCAGAGGAGGCCTTGTCAGCAATTCTTTTGCCAATGTGGTTCAGTAACCTACTTACTTTCCTCGCATCCCAACACACAGCTCAAATCCCTTGGATCTCCTGCTTACTACAAAACCTGAAGACATCTTGGTCGCTCAGACCACGGCATGGTTACTGCTTCCTGCGCAATGCAACCCGCGGTCACACAGTCATCACACCCATGTATCGTTTGGCACTACAACTAGCAACTACAGGCCTATTTCTCTCCTTTCAGTCGTCTCTAAAGTGATGTAAAAGTATATAAACACCGAATTACTAAAATGTCTTGAAAAACACGACAGGCTGTATGGATTCCGCCAGCGCAGATCAACCGCCGACATCCTTTTCTTTGTCACCCATTCTTGTAACAAGTCTATGGAACTACACAGTGAAGACCAGATTGTCGCTCTAGACATATCCAAAGCACTCGACCAGGTCTAGCACGCAGCGCTGCTTAATAAACTTCCGGCCTATGGCATACCACCAAAACTCTGTACCTGGACAGCAAATTTCCCCTCCAACCGGAGCATTTCTGTTGTTGTGGATGGCCATTCCTCTAAACTGTATCCAATTAATGCAGGAGTCCTCAAGGTTCAGCTTTAGCCCCTCCTTTGTTGCTTCTCCACATCAATGACTTCCTCTCTAGCACATCCAACCCAGTTCACAGTTACGCGGACGATAGCACCCTCCACTCAAATATACAATATTCTAAGCCTGTCTCTTTAGCCCAATTAGATGAGGATCGCAGACTCATGGAGGGTTCTGTCTCTGTGGATCTCTTAAAAATATTAGACTAGGGAATCAGAAATCTTGTACAATTCAACTCCACCAAATCTCAGTCTTGCTTTCTATCTCATAAGAGATACAGCAGCCCTACACCCATCAAAATGAACAACCAAGTTATTCAAAGTAATGAGTCCTTTTCACTTGTTATCATTTCTGTGGATCGAAATCTCAATTGCAACCAACATGTCACATCAATTGCAGAAGTGGCTGCTAAAAAATTAAGTTTCCTCTTCCGGGCTCGCAAATACTTTTCACCAGCTAATATCTCTACTTTATATACTTTACAAATAAGGCCAAACCTCGAAAACTGCTCTCACGCCTGGGCTGCCGCTGCCGCTTCTACACTCGCTATCCTGGACTCCATTCAGAAGAGAGCTATACGTCTCATCGGTGACCCTACCGTTACCCAAAGACTGCCATGCCTTGGCCACCGACGTGCCGTTGGTGACCTCTCTCTGTTTGACAGATATCTGCACGGGTACTGCGTAGAGGAGCTTTTTTCCATAGTTCCTCCAACTGCTGCCCCCAACACATCTACTAGGGGAACAGAGCGAATGCACCCTTTTACTTTCCAGGTCACCAGACATAGAACATCTTGTTATGCCCGCTCTTTTTTCCCGAGGACTTCCAAGTTGTGGAATTCCTTGCCAGCACATGTTTTTCCTTCTCCTCCGAACCTCCAAACCTTCAAGTCCAGAATTAAAAGTTGCCTTATTCCTACTTGTCGACACCCACGGTACGATAGTATTTAGGCTGTAAGCCCTCGTGGTGTGTTGTTGAAATATAAAAAAAGTTAAGGGGTGCACTAATTATGTGAAAATGAATTAGAATAGTGGAATACACCCTTCTTTAGCTTGATATTAAACGAACTACCCTCGAAAGTTTGTAAAATATGACAAAAACATGTCGCAAAACTTACGTTTTTCCTACGAAAATTTCCAAATTCCTCCAAAAACTTGATTTTGCCCTCATTTTTATTGTGATTTTCGTCATCTACACCCTAAAACACGTCTATATACAAAATTTCACAAAATCGCACACGCGCCCCGAAAGAAACCTTTACCTAATAATAAACTAATCTGATTGAACTTATTATAGACTTCTATGATGAGTGACTACTCATCCAGAACATTACCGTATATATCGTTGTCAAATCTTTCTTTGTATTGCCATCATTTTGTTTGACTGAAACTATGGCCAATCGCCGACGCCGACAGCGACCGGTTTCACCCCACCGCTCTGGAACTTTTGCCAAAATATTCCTTTCCGCAAGAAACCTTTAGCATGTCCAATATCTTATGGTACATAAACCGACCTCTTTATGCACCCTCCGAAGGGCAGAACCTGCAGACATTCCGCTTACTCAGATACATAGTTGTTGTTAATTCTACAGTATGGATTGAAAAAGGCAATTAACGCTTCTACTGGGAATCTAACCCTTGATCCCCAGCTTCAGAGTCATATGTTTTACCGAGGCTCAATCTAAATCGAGCAACAACAAAGTATTTAAACTGCACCGCCGGGACGGCTTAATTTTTTTACGTCACACTGTAACTAATTTGTATTGCGGCAAAATTAATTCTAATAGTAAGTACTTCTTACAATTAGCTTAAGCGCAGAGCTCACGGGGATACATCCTGATAATGTGCAAACACTAAGAGAGACCCATCAGCCCCGCGATAGTTTGCAGAAGTTAACGAGCCAAGTTATGTGAGGTGGATTCCTTCTTCCACGAAGTAATCCTGAGATATTAAGAACGCCTGGATTCCTCGACAAGTGTTGTGCACATTTCCAGATTTGCACAGCATGAAGCTGCAGGAGCTCTTTGTATTATGTCTTAATTGCAAATGCATTCCTATTAGTAACATTTAGTATAGTTGCACATTTGTAGATGTAAATACAACATAAGTGTTGAAATTACATAAGGCGGTGATGAAAAGTTATTGGCCTACTATAAGAAGCCAACCAGATTTAAAACTGAAAATATTTAATTATTCAGTATAGCTCATCTAAATTGAATACATATTGTGATGGAGCGTTATTTTTAAAATAAATATTAGAAAATTTGAAACCTTTAATCAAAAAATTAATTTCATATAAAATCACAAAATACAAGTAATATAAGTACACTTGGAGAACCCAAATCACCACAACACATTTTAAAAGACCTGACGATCGTTTCACTAACCATGTTAGCGTCATCAGAGGATGAAACATTCTAAATACTTAAAAAACTAACATCAACTTATATACCGGATCTTAGGTAAAGAGATCGAACTGAGATGGGAAACTAGTCACAGGCAAATTCCACAGCGTATTGTATTTTTATCGTCGACAAGGTCTTTGCACTGTCCCTTGTACTTTATCTAAAAAGTGTCCATCTGTAATAGTTTTACAGCTAAATTAACAACGATTCCTTTGGCGGCAATATCTGTATTCTTATGTTATCTTTTGAACGTGCTGAAACGTAGGAATTTTATTTAACAAAGCAATCGATCAGGTGACTCGTAATTGGCGGTGGTGGCACGTTCATACATTTTTTCTGTTACTTAATTTCGCAATATATACGCTTTCGAACGCGTTTAGCTGTCCTGGTTTTCTAACATTTTTTATTAATTTCAGATTATCTTTATCAACGTGATGATTATCATCCCAAATGTGTCGGGCGACGGAAGACTTATCTACAGTACCGTAACGTAATTTGGATAAGTGTTCCTTGAATCTAATTCCAATCGATCTTTTTGTTTGTCCGACGTATTTAAGATTACAATCTTTACAACTTATTTAATAAATTCCCGACATGTTGTCCGTGCTATCCTTGTCTTCTGGTTTACCTAGCAAGTTTTTAAAGGTATTTGTTGTTGAAAATGTTAGCTGTTAAAAATATTCATTATTTCTTGTCTTTTTATGACATTTACGTTCTTTTCTATTAAAACCTTTTCTAATAGAGGTAAACATTCTCTAGGGAGTATCTTAGAATACATGCTACATACATCAAACGAGACTAATTTACTATTTGTGGGAATAATTAAGTTATTTAATTTTTGTGTAAGTTCATAAGAATTCTTAACTGAATATTTTGGTATGTAATGATATTCTCTAATAAGTGAAACCAGTTTGCTCGCTATCTTATGATTAGGTGTATTAACGTAGCTAACTACTGGCCTCACCGGAATATTAGTGAAAGAAAATAAATTTAATTATAATATCAAAAAAGTTGTTATAAGATAATGAGTTGATGTATGTCGATACTTTCGCTGTATGGAGACTGCTTTATTACTGTTATTGTTTAGTTTTTTTATTGTTGTAACTGTTATTATAGTTATTATAGGGCAGCTCTATTTTATGTTAAATATTGACATACATCACGTAGGCAATTTAAGCAACTCTTTGCAAAACATATATATTTACCCTTAAACCTAAGTCACGTCTTAGCATTGTTAGATTATTTTGTATATAAAGTAATATTTAAGTTTTTGAAAGAATGCAAACTAAAAATTTAAATAATGATTAGTTATAAGTAGGTTAGTATTTTAGTATTAAGAAACAAATTGTGAACTATATGTAAGTAGAGCCTTGTATGTCCACCCCTCTTGTGATTGTACCTACCAAACCGTGGTCTAATTCATGTTTGTCTAGTGAGCCATGACGGACCCCTTGGCGCCAAGTGTCCCAGTTTCAATCCCCATGTCTTTTAATTGAAAAAAATATGAAAAAAAAAATATAAAAAAAAAATTAAAAAAATAAATAATATATATATATATATATATATATATATATATATATATATATATATATATATATATATATATATATATATATATATATATAAAACAAAATATATATGTGTGTATATATTAAAAACAAAAACAAAAACAAAAAACAAACAAAAAAAATATTCACAAAAAAAATTAAAAAAATAATAATTATATATATATATATAATAAAACAAGTTAAAAAAAAATTTGATATATATGTGTGTATATATTTATGTAAAAAAAATAATAGTTAAGTATTTACTGTACATATTGCTTGATATGGGTGCCGTCGTGTTCAAACAGAAAAAAAAATTGCGGGAAAGAAACAAGATTTTAATTTACAATTTGTGGCTGATGAGAAACAGTCTCAATGCCAACAACAATACCACACACACACACATCACGTATGCATTTTGAAAGCCTCATCTGTCATCTGTGTTTCATTTTATTTTCAATTTGATGAATTTTTTGATCAAAACATCATATCATAACATAGCAACAGATCTTTATTTGTAGTTGTCATGATTTCGTACTTATTCAATTTTTATCTGTCTGAGAATTATGTCAAGCAGCGAAACTATAGTCACAGAAACGTTAAAGAACATCCTAGAACATCTAGAATTCATAATGGCCTCTCGTTCCAGTTAGCTTACGCGCTGGCTATGCCCTTCACCTATAGAAACGAAACCAACAGTGAAAATAAAAATCATCACTTTGCCACGCACAAGTTTTTACTTTTGTGAGAAATGATTGTTTGTTGTCATAGGAATCTTTTGTATACTGCCTTTTTTGCAGTTTTATATTCTTCGCAATAAACTTTATTATATATATATATATATTATATATATATATATATATATATATATATATATATATATATATATATATATATATATATATATATATATATATATATATATATATATATATATCCAAATAAAAATTTTAACGGACCCTATAACTGAGTTCTCAGAGCTCTAATACGCGCTCAATCGAAAACACATTTAGAAAATTTGGAAGCCGTTATCTCCGGATAGGCGATTTTTTATGAAAACAACAAAAGGGCATAAAATGATTGAACAATCTTTGCAAAAACGGAAAATGTAGTTACTTAACTATTGTATGTCAAAAAGATACTGCTTTAAGTGAGTCAACTTTTAAGAACACACTGAATTAATTAATTACCGCCCCATTTTAAAATTACCGCTTGGAATGGGCACGTTATCAGAGAAAACAACAAAACAACAAAACAAACAAAAGACAACAAGCCTATAAACAAAAGTTCAGAAATTCCGCGCTCATAAAACGCTTGTTGAAGTTAATATAAAAGCCATTATATAAATATGTATAAACAGTCTCCCCATATTGCTTTGTGTCCTTTTGTATTCATGTCTATTGAATCGATGCTGGGCATACATTGGAACACAACAAAGACCGCACAGCTTTGAAAGCCACTAAATTTTGATGTTTACCGGAGTCCTATTGTTAAAAAATATGTTACTGACCGTGGCTTTAAATGCTGCGTCCACATACGGTAAAAGCACGGCTGAACAGTCAACAAAAATCTCTAAAGCTTTTGTTGTGTTCGTTCAAACTACATAGGATGATCAAGAATAAATGTAGTCTTGGATTGTTGCCGCCGTTAAGGGCATTTGCTTGATTGATAAGTTGATTAAATTACCAGTTTCAAAGCATCTTTTAATAATATTTTGTAGTTAGAGCACAGACAACATGTTTGGTTTATGGCTAGGTGGGCATTCGCCGGTATACGGATATGATCAGGAACGGTTCATATTGTTTGAGATTTTATTAGTAAATTTTTTTTAAAGGATTCACTAATGAGGAGATCTTGACTTTTGAATTTTCAAAAAATTTCTTCAAATGAGCGAAAACTAGACCCCCTAGAACCCACATCCAGGGTCAGTTTGAATTTACTTATATATATATATATATATATATATATATATATATATATATATATATATATATATATATATATATATATATATATATATATATATATATATATATATATATTTATTCGCACTATCAATACATAAAAAATGTGTAGAACACGTCAACATTTAAAAAAAACATAAAAACACAGGAATTACAATTCAAAAAAAAAACTATACAATCACGATATTGATTACCAACAGCTACAACTTGTCAGCTAAAAAATCCTCAATATTATAATAGGCCTTTGCCGTCAGAATATTATTCAGTGTCTTTCTCATCTTTGCAGGTGGAAGCTCCTTTATCTGCACCGTCAGTTTGTTGTACACCCTTAGGGACTTTCATTCAACTGCACCACAGCACTATTGTAAACAATACTTTTTGTAGTTTGTGGCGCAATTAACTGATCCTTTAAACGTGCTCTAGTGTTGTATTGATGCTGTTGTTCACAATCTGAAAACAAACTTCGGTTTTCCCTAACAAAACACGCGCACTCCAATATATACAAACTTGGCAAGGTAAGTATTCTGTTGTCGAGGAATGTTTTCCTACACGAACCCCTATAATTCAGATTAATGTGCTGCGAATACATGCATTTTGGAGCCTAAAGATTCTACCGGCTTCTATGGAATTCCCCCAGAACATTAGTCCATATCGAAGCCTTAAGCTCACATATGCGTAGTACGCCTCGAGGCCAGCACTAATACTACTAGAATCGGACAGAACACGTAGAGCATAACTAAAAGCTGACAGTTTACCTGCCAGATAGCCAACATGAGCCCTCCAGTTCAACTGAGAATCAAGCTTTAAGCCCAAAAACTTAACATCATCCTGCGTGCTCAGCGATTCTGAGTTGAATTTCAGCGAAAACTGGTTACCCCTAAAATAGTTAAATAAGATTAAATTTGTTTTGGTCACATTCAATTGTAAGTCAATGCTATTGTACTACTGTTCCAGAATTCTCAGTAATTGTGATGCCTCAAAAATTAGATCACTATCTGAAGGAGCTCGCAAAACCAAAGATGTATCGTCAGCAAACAGGGTTGTCTTATGGGGCAATACTTCAGACAGTTCATTAATATAAAGTAAGAACAAGACTGGCCCAAGGATTGAGCCCTGAGGCACACCTCGTTCTATAATCTTCCACTCAGATTCCAGAAATACCCCCGTCCTATAATCATTAAAGGTCACACATTGTTTCCTGCCTAATAGGTATGACTTCATTAAATTCAGCGAGACTCCCCTGAAACCTAGCAATTCCAACTTAACTAACAGTGTGTTGTGGGACACGCTATCAAAAGCTTTAGATAAATCCAGCATCATACAAATTGTGCTTTCACGCTTATTTAGTCCCTCTGTAATTTCCTTGATAACTTGAAATATTGCCCTGTTAGTTGACCTTTTCTTAATATAGCCATTTTGACTCTCACTAAATATTTTGTGTTTCTCTAGAAAAGCCACTATTCGCTTACATAGAATTTTTTCTATTATTTTTGCTATATTCGAAATTAGTGAGATAGGTCTATAATTGGTAAGTAGAGATATGTCCCCACTCTTATGTATCAGAATCACCAGTGAGTTTTTCAGGTCATCCGGAAACAATCCCTGAGCCAGGCATAAGTTAATGATATGTGCTAATGGCTTGACTAAAACATCAGCACATTCTTTCAGCAGCCTTACTGGAATCTCGTCAAAACCTACTGAATTGGTGTTTCTAAGTTCAAAAATTGTATTGTACATTTCACTTTCATGGGTGGGGTAAAAAAATATTGTGTCATTAACATATTTAATTTTATCTGTTGCTGGAGCATTGTTGGTGTTGATGTTTTTACACACGTTGATCAGATATGTATTTATGTAATTTAGCCGCTCCTGATCCGTATCCCCATCTATAGTGAAATTTTTTAGGTCAAATCTTTGGCCTCCTGAGCATCCAGTCACCTGCCTTACTACCTGCCACGTAGCTTTAGTCTTGTTTGTCGCTGTCTTTATGAAGTTGGTATTGTATGCTTGCTTAGCTCGCCTGCAATCACTCTTCAAATCTCTAGCAAAGTTGTTGTATACTTCTTTAGAAACAGTGTTGTTCAATACTCCCTCATATAGCTGTCTCTTGATGCCACATTTCGCTTTAATGCCATTATTTATCCATGAACCCCTGTTTTTGTCATTCACAACTATTATTTTCTTCTTGAATATCCCATCCATCGCCGTTATAAAAGTCTTACTTAATGTACGGTAACTTTCAGTTACATCATTTTCCTCCAGCACTAGGTTACAGCTGGTCTTCTCTAGTACATTCTTCATTTTATTAATATTGTCTGGAGTATACAATCTAACTTGTTTCTTCTGCTTACTTTTAAATATTGATTTTTGTAAGGGGAATGACATATATATATATATATATATATATATATATATATATATATATATATATATATATATATATATATATATATATATATATATATATATCACCGATAACTCAAAAAACAGTGGGCCGAACTCGATAAAATTTGGTATGTAGGTACCTTCATTTTACAAATAGCTTGGATAAGGTGGTTAGCCAGAAAGATCGGCCCAGTTTTTCCCGGAAAATCTTGTGTTTTCTTTCGGAAAATCTTCATATTTCCGGAAATAACAAAGTTAGGGCACCCAAATTTGGTACGCATGTTAACCTCACAAAACTTTTGCTCTTAAAATGTCAAAGTCGCGATTTGAGACGTCAAAATTGGCCGCTTTTAGGCAAAGCACCTAAGGCAAATGCGGGCTACGTAGAGAAAATGTCGCAAGATGTATGTTTTACAAGTCCTTAAGTTTCAGTTTCAACCATCATTATCCTTCATTTTACTTAAATGTTTCCAGAAAGTTCATTTCAAATAGACCCTTTCTTTGATGCTTTAGCAGTAGTTCTAGTAATAGAGTTTATGGTTTAATTGTCTATAATTTTTAGCAAATTTTCGTAGAATAATTCGCTAATGAAGAGACCAATACTTTTTAATTAAAAAAGATTTTTTCAAATGAGCGCTAACTAGGTTCGCCAGGTAGTTATGGAGTTTATGGTTTAATAGTCTATAACTTGTAGTTAATTTTCGCAGAAAAAATTCGTAAGGAGGCCGTGACTTTAAAATTTTGGAAATATTTCTTCAAAGCAACGCGAAATAGGCCCCCTAGAACCTACATCCGGTGTTAGTTTAAGTTTTTATCGGTTAACATATATACAGGCTGAGCATTTCTACCGCAAAGCACAATATATCCGTAATTATACAAGATACAAGAAAAATTGTATACGTTAATTATAGGATGTCTTAAGGTACACGTTTTAGAGTTATATTGATAATTACAAGGTGGCCCATGAGTCGTTGGTAATACAAATGTTCTTTATTTTTAATCGAAGACCCCTTATATTATTTCATTACATTTTTGTATGGAAAATAATTTTATAGTGTTTATCTTTTACGAGTTATTTCAATTATTTTTCAACTTTTCACAATTTTGGCACATGTCAAAAATTCTGATGAGGCGTTTTTGCCAACCAAATTTTTGTACCTTTTGAAACAATAAATTTATTTAACGAAGTATGGTACACTGTTTCAGTAGAAAGTATAACCTATATAGTAATATAAGTTATACTGGTAGCCAAATTTGATGCCGGCTTTCATTAAAACAAGACATATTTCGTATCAAAAACACTACCATAACACACTTGCCGTACCCAGACTTTTTTATTGTTTCGGACAATAATTTCCTATTATTATCTGTTTAATTACCTCTTCAATCTCATTTTTTTAATCAATCGCAAACCGTTTATTGCAGCAAAATAGGTGATTTATTAATGGTCTAATTGCTGAAAACATTCAAGCTTATTTTTTCTGTAATCATAAACCAGCCGATACTAATTTGGATTAAAAAAAAAAAGAACAATTACTACATAAAACTTTCAGATAACCCGAAAATTAAATTCGTTGCCTACGTTTCATCGCATATTGATTGCTAACACACAAGACAAAAATGCGATATGTTCCGGGCAGAATTGCTAGCTGTACATGTCGGTAAACTCGATCAACTCTGAAAATTACAAACTGAAATTGCGAAAATTCGATTTCTCTCTATTAGCCGAGTTTGAACAAATAGTCATGCAAACGTTTTTTCGGTTCGTTTAATGTTTTGTAATTTGTGGAAAAGATTATCCCGCTTCGTTCATAAAATAATAATAGGTTTAAAGCACGATTAAAAATCGACAGCTGTATAAAAAAAGTGATATTTTTTGGCATTAACAATATTTTCTAAGAGTTTGGGGCAGCAAGTTCGTCATTGTAACGAACTTTCATAAAACTCTTTCAAATCACAAGAAATCAAGTTGGAAAGTTTGTCTCTTCAAAAAACTCTGAACGCAGCAAGTGCGTTATGTTAGTGAATTTTCATTAAAATGTTTTTATTGCAAATATGTGTTTTCTTTTTAAGAAAGCACGCATCAATTTTGGTTACCAGTATAACCTATATAGTAAAAACAATGTGCCATGTTTCATAAAAATAACTTTATTGTGTGAAAATGTACAAAAATTTCCAAAAGTAAACTTAAAGTGTTCCCGGAAAAACTCGTTTCTTGGTCAACCTTATAGGTTAATAGCAAATTGGGCTATTCAAATATGAAGCATTTGATCAAAATTCGCTACCATAACGCACTTGCTGCATCCAGAATTTCTTTTCTTACAAACATGCATTATATTTCAATGAAAAATGCAAAAATGCAAAAATGCAATAACATAAGGCGTGTTTGATTAAAAAAAAAAATTTGTATCACCAACGACTTATGGGCGACCCTGTGATTGTAGAAATATTTTTTAAGATGTAGCTCAAGACACTCTATAATTAATATATACATTTTTTTCATATCTTGTATAATAACGGATATATTGAGCTTTATTTATTTTTTAGGAAAATTCGACAAAAATTATATACCATTAAACGATAAACTCTATAGCAAAGACTACTGCCAAGCATCGGAGAAAGGGTCTATTTGAAATGAATTTTCTGGAAACATTTTAGTAAAATGAAGGACAATGATGGCTGAAACTAAGACTTCAGGGTTTGTAAAATATTCTTCTTGAGACATTTGATTTCCATAGCCCGTATTAGATTCAAGTTATTTGCCTAAATGTTGCCGATTTTGACGTTTTAAATCGCAACTTTGACGTTTTGAGGAAAACCCCAATTTATTTTTCTTTAAATGCCTATAACTTTTTTTTCTCTTTTGACCTACATAGCTAAATTTTGGTAGGTAACTTACCTATAAGGATATAAACCCGCGTACCAAATTTGGTTGCCCTTACTTTGTTAATTCCGGGGATATAATTTTTTTTTCGAAAGAAAACACAAAATTTTCCGGGAAAACTTGGGCAGATTTTTCTGGCTAACAAACTTATCCAAGCCATTTGCAAAAGGTATTTATTCACCAGATTTTATCAAAATCGGCCCATTGTTTTTTGAGTTATCGGTGTGATATATATATATATATATATATATATATATATATATATATATATATATATATATATATATATATATATATATATATAAACATATAAAAACTGAAACTGACCCCGGATATGTGTTCTGGGGAGCCTAATTAGCGCTCATTTGAAGAAATTTTTTCAAAATTCAAAAGTCGGGATCTCGTCATTAGTGAATTTATTTTAAGAAAATTCACTAACAATGAAGTTGATTTAATGTAATTTGGTACAAACGAAGCTGGGTTTTTCGATTAATAGAAAATTGGATTATTAAAATCTCACAGGAAATGCCTTTGAAAATCCGCATATCCTGTGGCTAGAGTTTTACTACAGGTTATATACAAGTTTTTTTTATTTATTAAATTTTTACAATCTACTCTACAATCAGTTTTAAGTAAATATGTTACACGTATGTTCCAGTCGGACAATAAAAATAAACCCAAAAGAACAAAAATAAAAATAAGTAAAAATAACTAAATATATGCATATATGTGTATATATATATATATATATATATATATATATATATATATATATATATATATATATATATATATATATATATATATATATATATATATATATATATATATATATATATATATATATATATATCTACATATATAAATAATAAATAATGCAAAGCGTGTGAGGAGAAGCCCACCAGTGTCGGCACTCCCTCTCGGACAACACTGAATTGTTAAATTAGTAGGTCTCTTGGCCAGGTTCATCTTAAGTGTCTCTCGTAGAAAGGGTCTTCAGATAGTTGTTCTATGAGGGGATTCTCGTGGCCAGGCAATTGCGTGATAATTTTGGGCGTATCTTCGAATTTCTTCATGTACGAAAGGGATTTTGAGATATTGATGTAAGGTGAGATTGGAAACGTACCATGGAGCATTTACTATTGAGCGAAGTATTTTGTATTGCTGTCTTTGTATAATTCGGATATTTGTTGGTTTAGCGTCTCCCCAAAACTGGATTCCGTAAGTCCAGATTGGTTTTAAAAATGCCTTGTAGATCAATAGCTTGTTGCTGATGGTGAGCTTTGATTTTCTTCCTAGGAGCCAGTGCATCTGACGAAACTTATGTGTGATATGTGTTCTGGGGAGCCTAATTAGCGCTCATTTGAAGAAATTTTTTCAAAATTCAAAAGTCGGGATCTCGTCATTAGTGAATTTATTTTAAGAAAATTCACTAACAATGAAGTTGATTTAATGTAATTTGGTACAAACGAAGCTGGGTTTTTCGATTAATAGAAAATTGGATTATTAAAATCTCACAGGAAATGCCTTTGAAAATCCGCATATCCTGTGGCTAGAGTTTTACTACAGGTTATATACAAGTTTTTTTTTATTTATTAAATTTTTACAATCTACTCTACAATCAGTTTTAAGTAAATATGTTACACGTATGTTCCAGTCGGACAATAAAAATAAACCCAAAAGAACAAAAATAAAAATAAGTAAAAATAACTAAATATATGCATATATGTATATATATATATATATATATATATATATATATATATATATATATATATATATATATATATATATATATATATATATATCTACATATATAAATAATAAATAATGCAAAGCGTGTGAGGAGAAGCCCACCAGTGTCGGCACTCCCTCTCGGACAACACTGAATTGTTAAATTAGTAGGTCTCTTGGCCAGGTTCTTCTTAAGTGTCTCTCGTAGAAAGGGTCTTCAGATAGTTGTTCTATGAGGGGATTCTCGTGGCCAGGCAATTGCGTGATAATTTTGGGCGTATCTTCGAATTTCTTCATGAACGAAAGGGATTTTGAGATATTGATGTAAGGTGAGATTGGAAACGTACCATGGAGCATTTACTATTGAGCGAAGTATTTTGTATTGCTGTCTTTGTATAATTCGGATATTTGTTGGTTTAGCGTCTCCCCAAAACTGGATTCCGTAAGTCCAGATTGGTTTTAAAAATGCCTTGTAGATCAATAGCTTGTTGCTGATGGTGAGCTTTGATTTTCTTCCTAGGAGCCAGTGCATCTGACGAAACTTAAAATTTATTTGTGCTTTCTTTGACTGTATATGCATTTTCCACGTTAAGCGTTGATCAAGATGTATACCAAGATATTTTGCTTCAGTGTTTACAGGTATGTGGTTGTTGAATAGAGTTACTCTTGGGCAGATCGTATTTTTATTAGTAAATGTTACTTGAACTGATTTTCTTTCATTTACACTGAAACGCCATTTCTTAAACCATTTACTGATCTCGTGCAAGTGTTGTTGTGAGTTTTGTGAAGCTATCTCACCTTTTAGATGCGATGATAGTATTGCAATATCATCAGCAAAAGTAGCAAGTGTTGTGTTATCTGACTCTGGTATATCTGATGTGTTGATTAAATACAGTAGTTGTCGCAGCACGCTCCCATGTTGTATGCCAGATTCTATGGGATATAACTTGATATCGCATCATTGTGTTTCACAGAAAAGTAACGATCTGACAAGTAGGATTTTAGTAACAAATAGTATGGCTGTGGTAGAAAATTCTTGATCTTGTATAAGAGTCTAGTGTGCCATACTTTAACGAATGCTTGAGAGGAATCTAAAAACACTGCACTACAAAATTCGTTGTTTTCATTATTGGTTGATATTCTCTTGACTATTCGGTGAATTTGCTGGAGTGTGGAGTGATGTTCTCTAAAGCCTAGTTGGTGTTTTGGTATTATATTATGCAGGTTAACATCTTTCCTTAGCCTATTCAGCAATAGTCTTTCAGATATTTTGCCTTGTATGGATAGCAAGCTTATAGGTCGATAAGATGCAACCTCATGTTCAGATTTGCCTTGCTTAGCTATCATAATAATCAAGGCGTATTTCCATAAGGCTGGAAAATAGGATAGGTTTATCATACGATTGTAGATTGAGGTCAGCAAAGAAATTGCTTTTTGAGGAAGATATTGAAGAAGTTTTTCTGTGATAAGGTCAAATGGAGCTTTTTTGGCCTTTAGTTTCTTGATTTCGGCTTTTATTTCTTTCTTCGTAAATGGATTAACTGGAAGTGACATTTGACACGGCACGTCTATGAAGTACTCTATTTCTCTGTAACATATTGTTGGATCGTTTTCATTTGGTTTGAAAACTTCAGTCAGGTGATCTGCGAAAGGTTATATGCAGGTGCGTAAATATTGCACCAAATGAGATTATGCAAAAATTGTTTGACATTCAGATTTGACATTTTGTGGGGTTACATTATAACATGAATACCCATAATTTGATGTTTTTCATTTGTTTTGTACGACTGGTGTTTGTCAGAGGTCGCCATCTTTAATTTGTTTAATGGCAACCTAGGTTCAATTTAGTCCTATTTGATTTAGAAATACAATACGGCATATCACAAGCTTGTTAATGCCACACAAAAAAAAAACGAAGAAAATAAAAAGTTAAGCCAATACTTCAAATGAATAAAACAAATTGTGAACATTCAGTTAGTTAATAGAAGAAAATCACAATAACTGCTCAAATTGTTATCCAATCACTTATTGACAATATCTAAGTCTATTAACAAAAGTCCCTAATTCATTCTGCAGATATGACGAAGCAATGTGTGCGATGGCAATTCTAATTCAAGCTACCAATTCATCTAATGTTATTGACCTATTACGATAATAATTAATTTGAAACATCCACAAAGGAAAAAGTCCATAGAAGTCATGTCTGGAGACCTCGGGCGCCATGTAATCGGACCCCTATTTTCAATTCATTGCCCTGGGAAACAGTGATTTAAGAATACAAGAACTTGCGAACCAAAAGCGGCTGATGCACCATCTTGTTGATTACAGACATTTTGATGCAAGGCTTGCAGATTTATTGGATGTGGTTTAATATATTTTATTTTTAGTAACATTTGATTTTGTAATAGTTTCACCTAACCCATATATATTAATGTAGCATGCATAAAGAACGGGCCAATGACGTTTTCCTCCAATATTCCAAGTAAGGGCAACCAAATTTGGTACATCATTTTATATAGCTATAGGTAAAATACCTACCAAAATTTAGCGCTATAGGTCAAAAGACAAAAAAGTTATGGGCATTTAAAGAAAACTAAATTGGGGTTTTCCTCAAAACGTCAAAGTGACAATTTAAAACGTCAAAATTGGCAACATTTAGGCAAATAACTTGAATCTAAAACGGGGTGTGGAAAGAAAATGTCTCAAGAAGAATGTTTTACAAACCCTGAAGTATTAGTTTCAACCGTCATTGTCCTTTATTTTACTAAAATGTTTCCAGAAAATTCATTTCAAATAGACCCTTTCTCTGATGCTTGGCAGTAGTCTTAGCTATAGAGTTTATCGTTTAATGGTATATAACTTTTGTCGCATTTTCGTAAAAAATCAATAAAGCTCAATATATCCGTTATTATACAAGATATGAAAAAAATATATAGATTAAGTATAGAGTGTCTTGAGCTTCATCTTAAAAAAATATTTCTTCAATCACAGGGCGGCCCATAAGTCGTTGGTGATACAAATAATTAATTATTTTTTTATGTTATTGCATTTTACATCGAAATTTAACGCATGTTTGTAAGTAAAGAAATTCTGGACGCAGCAAGTACGTTATGGTAGCGAATTTTGATTAAATGCTTCATATTTGAAAAGCTCAATTTGCTATTAACCTACAAGGTTGACCAAGAAACGGATTTTTTCGGTTACACTTTAAGTTTACTTTCGGAAATTTTTGTACGTTTTCAAACAATAAAGTTATTTTGATGAAACATGGCACATTGTTTTTACTATATATGTTATACTGGTAATCAAATTTAATACCTGCTTTCTGAAAAATAAACCACACATATTTGCTATTAAAAACATTTTTTTATGAAAATTCACTACCATAACGCACTTGCTGCGTCCCGAATTTTTTTCTCATTGATCCTTCATACACATCATCTGCTGCAAGTTGTCGAATTGAGGTGTATCAGTAACATCCAGCAAAACTCATAATGAAATGTCATCATTTGTTGCTGTTTTCGGCCTACAGCGCGATTTTTTACACTTCTTGGTTCATCCAGTTGTTGAGTTGTTTTAGATACTGTAGATCTGCTTATTAAAGATCTGCTTAGATTACTGTTATTAAACACATGACAAGCAAATTGGTCCTTTTACGATCACCGAATCCAACAATTATTAACAATTCAATGCATTCAATCTCGGACGATACAGCATTCTAAAATTACAGGCGATAACTACATAAATAACAAATAAAACACACAGTACAGTTTCAAAGGATATTTTAGTTCCAAGGTCACAATCCTTACGCCCTATTTCATAGATCCCCGACACTCAATGAAGTTCCCTAGACGTAAGTAGCAACACAGACCTTTCCGAAACTTACGAAAGTTACGTATTAATGGCCTAATAAAGTCTCGACGCGGCAAGTGCGTTATGGTAGTGAATTTTCATAGTAATGATCTGGCACCAAATATTTTCACTATCTGAAAACTAGAACCTGTGTACTTACCAAATATTGTTTATAACTTTTTTTTCTTGTTACATAGAAATACAAATCTTGGTACGTGGTTTCCTCTTCATATCGTAAACTTACGTACCGAATTTGGTTACTACAGCTTTTCAATTTTTTGAGATAAATTCTTTTTCCGAAAAAAGAAACAAAATTTTTCCGGAAAACCAGGTTAGATTTTCCTGGCTAACGAACTTATCCAAGCAACTTACAAAAGGGAGGTACGTGCCAAATTTTATCAAAATCGGACCATTATTTTTTGAGTTATCGGTGTGATACATACATACATGAATACATACATACATATATATATATATATATATATATATATATATATATATATATATATATATATATATATATATATATATATATATATATAAGTTGTGAAACTGACCACGGATATGGGTTGTTGGGGCCCTAGTTCGCGCTCACCTGAAATTTTTTTTTCAAAATTCAAAAGTCGGTATCTCCCCATTAGTGAATTTTTTTAAAGAAAATTCACTAAAAAAGACAAAGTTCTGGTCAGATTACAAAAGTCAATCATTTTAGCCAGAAATATACAGAATATGTTAACCATTTCCAAGGCGGTTTTTTGACGTTGCTCTTCCGCTACTACAACCCATCACCGACGCCAGGGAGCAGCGTCACCTCACTACCCTGTAAATTTCGAGGAATGCTTGCTTTCGGTAAGGAGGGTAGGAGTATCTAACGTGTCCAAAATAGCATGTTAAATGGGACCGACGGATTTGCTTCCCCTCCAAAGGGCGGAACGTTCTTGACACTGGACCACCGAGTATCATATATAATAGTTGCAATAATATATGTAAATATTTTCTTTATACATAACCTGTTACTATTGCTGTTATTTTATTATTATATTATTTGTATTATTGATATGGTTAACATTGAGTTGTGACTTTTATTTTTCTGTTAAATATGGGACATAGTCCACATTTAAGGGGCGTAATCAGTCATTTCTTTTATATTTCAGATAAAATGGGATCACAGTACCGTAACATCGCAACGAATTTTTCTGAATAGTTACCATGGATAGGTATCAATATTTTTAATTTAATTTTATCTAGCTATGCCGTAAAAGACACAACGGTTGCCAGAAACCAGCTATTGTGAAGCCAGAGAGAAAAGTGTATATGTCTGTATTTAATATGACACAATTTTCACCAGAATGGGGCAACAACAATCGATTAGTCCAATTGTTTCTATAACTTCGTTCATACCGCTTATCTCCAGTCGTTATGTAAAATAACTGGGACTAACTCCAATGCTGAACCTAAGGGGTGAAAATAACTAACAAGGTGTTTCCTAATCACCTTCCGTCTGATAATGGTGCGTTTCAAATTCAAATATTCAACCACAACAATGTTTTATTCATGGCTGCCTCAAATTATATGTATCCCCGTATATATGTGTATCTACACGCTCAATTGCAACACACCTTCAATCGCCCTCATACAAAACAAACAACTTTCTCATATTATCATTACCTGCCGGCAAACAGCAATCGTTCCGTTGCTTGTGTTTGTGATACCTCTTGGTGCCGCCTATGGAGTAATATTGTACTTTATACCTAATTTTAAAAGCATGACAAATTTTATAACTTATTTTATAAGTTATAAAAGTTTTATACTTATATATATATATATATATATATATATATATATATATATATATATATATATATATATATATATATATATATATTGTAGACACACGTTTAGCACCAATTGTTATATTACGGGTTTACTATAGTTTTCTGTCCCACGATTGGGTGCTAATTATTATAGATATGTTTTCAAATATCTGTTTCTGTTCTTTGTTAATGTTTCCTCGGCTAGCTATTAAATGATTGAAAAAACAAAAAAAAAAAAAGACAAAACCTAAAAAAACTAAAAAGTTTCAATTTCATTTCCAAAGTCATAAAAGAAAGAGAATAATATTTGTTTGGGACCTGAACCCACTTGAAATCCCTCAGATAGTGTCGTTTTTTTTTTCAATCATTCAATCATTTAATAGCTAGCTGGCTGAGGCAATACCAACAAAGAACAGAAAGAGGTAAATATACCAGCACATGAATAAATGGTAAGTTTTTCCTTGGTGTATCAAATAACACAAACAATACGACCATCACAAATTTTCATACGTTTATTTAATAAAACACAAAATTACATATTATAAAATATTTATTTACACCTAAGCCATATCATAAACCATAACTATAATTTCTATTTCCTCAAAACAAGTGATGAAATAAAATAATTTCTAATTTCTTACAATAAATACAGTATTTGAAAACATACCTATAATAATTAGCACCCAATCAAGAGACATAAAACTATAGTAAACCCATAATATAACAATATATATATATATATATATATATATATATATATATATATATATATATATATATATATATATATATATATATATATATATTGATCTTGCTATGGTATACAACTATTTTACGTGATTATATAATGAAATGTACCTTTATAATGTAAACTTAGATTTATAAAATCAAACCCTGTAAATAATAGTTATAAATAGTAAATATCTACCAGGCACCGTGTTACATTATGTTCCTTCGGAAGTAGAGGAAAGGTAATTTGAACATTTAATTAAATAACTTTTTTTACATACATATGTTGTCTTTAATTGGTGATTTTCAGTGATTTTATTTCCATATCGAAACCAAAATTTAAAAAGTCGTATGTTGTCGTGTGCACAAATAAGAAAGCTTTAAGTGAGGTGTCACTCAACATAGGGTGTCATTTAAAATTTAAGGGGACTTTGCGCCACCGTCTAAGGGGTAGCTTCCAAGGCACCAGAACTTACGCCATCATGTGTCCCTCCTGAAAACAAAGTCGACGTGTCTCGGCATTTTTATTTTTTATCACCAAATTTTCCGGGTGAGATATTTTAATTGGCACACCCACTACATAAGCCTAAACTACCTCCTGTAGAAAAGAGAACCCATGTTTCAAATTCAGTTGAGCTAGGACGTATATATATAGGACGTATATATATATATAGAAACCAAAATTTAAAAAAGTATATATATATATATATATATATATATATATATATATATATATATATATATATATATATATATATATATATATATATATATATATATAGATTATTGTATAATCAATATACTCTATATGTAGTAATAACATTTATTTACGCTTAGCTTTTTACTTACTTCTACGTCCTAGCTCAACTGAATTTGAAACATGGGTTCTCTTTTCTACAGGAGGTAGTTTAGGCTTATGTAGTGGGTGTGCCAATTAAAATTTCTCACCCGGAAAATTTGGTGATAAAAAAATTAAAATGCCGAGACACGTCGACTTTGTTTTCAGGAGGGACACATGATGGCGTAAGTTCTGGTGCCTTGGAAGCTACCCCTTAGACGGTGGCGCAAAGTCCCCTTAAATTTTAAATGACACCCTATGTTGAGTGACACCTCACTTAAAGCTTTCTTATTTGTGCACACGACAACATACGACTTTTTAAAATTTGGTTTCTATATGGAAATAAAATCACTGAAAATCACCACAATAGACGAACTCCGTACCCAGAAGTCTTTGACTTGTGCGGGGGCTTACATAGACATACAGACAAAGGACACCACCCATAACTCATCAGAAGCCGGCCTTTCCACATGCGAGTGAAAAAAAAAGACAGACTGTCCGAATACGGGACTCGAACCGGCGACCTCCCAGTCCAATATATATGTAACACATGCATTAAAAAATAGGAATGACAAAAAATCAATAGAAACAATATTCAAAGAACATATAACTGCATTAGATAAAATCCACATACCTAGCTACAAATCAGACGTAGCTACACACATTCACAACAGAAAACACCAAAAACCAGATGTCAACTAATAAAACATATTAAAGACCACAAAAGAAATGGAAATCTGGGAACAATACGACATTCAACACACAAACAATAAGAAACCATTAATCCCAAAACAAATCCAAGTACAAACGATAAAACAAAACTTAATCAACGCCATACAGATAGACAAATTATCATACTACAATAATCAAGACAGGAAACCGACACAATCGACACAGACCGAAAACACAACCAATCAGAGAACTGTAAACCGACCAATAGAAGCTCAACACGCAGACGTCACGCACAATTTCAGACATACACCACATATGAACGATCAGAGTCAGTAGCGTACTGATGATGAACCAGGAAGGTTCAAAACTGCAGTCCACGTAAACAAATAAAAAATCACAAAAAGTACAGCAAACAAATATATATATATATATATATATATATATATATATATATATATATATATATATATATATATATATATATATATATATATACATATATTTTTTGTCAACATCACGAAGTAGCAACATAATAACTGTGTAACTGGTATCTGAGAACTAAAGGTATACCGCGTGACCCATTTATTTGCGAGTCACCTGTAAAATCTTTATTTATAGTGCTATTTTAATGACCTGACCTGACGCTACTCGATCGGAAGAGTAACTAATATCAATACCAACATGGAGTGAGTCTGGTTGGATTTCATCAGAGAAGAAAATTAGCTTTTGTGAATTGGGGTTGGGTGGGGAAGGGGAGAGCGGGGGTGGTTGGGCGGTTTTCAGAAGTTGGCAATTGTAACCATAAATCATAATGACAACAACATTTCACAATAATTCCGGTATAACAGAAGAAATAAGGTGGAATTCTGCATTCTTCGGCATTTTTTAGCGAATTTTTATAAATTAATTTTTTTCGAAGCCCCATGGCTCGCTACGATTTGACATACAAACATGTTTGAATATTCAAAATAGTAGGAAATTTAACGCTCTACAAATAAGTCTTAGATGTTTTTGCCGTAGTATGTAAGGGAAAAAAGTTATTTAGAAAAAACCGGAGAAATGTCGACAATTTTGCAAGTACAACCCCCCCCCCCCTCATATTTCGCACAGGGTCCTCGAGGTCCAAAACTTGAGAAAATGTTTATTAACGATCCTTAAAAAACTTCACAAAGTTTGATTAACTTCCGACCTTTTTCTACCTGAAACTACCTGTCGACTGAACTATTAAGAGCATGACCGTTTTTGGGGATGGTTACAGTGCCGTGAACAGATTCTTTATAAAAAAATCGCTAATAAGGATTCTTCAAATTTTATTTATGAATACTGACGAAGTAGGCCATGAATTTTGTAGAAATATGGCGCTTATTGCTTATATATAGGGTGGCGCATTGAAAACGAAACAGACCGATTTGCGTCCAGAGAATTTTTTTAAGAAACGCTGAAACACGTCAATTTTAATATTTAGGGGGACATGTTTTGACATAAAACTCAACTTTGTCACATCAACCCCCTAAGGGTGGTGATAACAACCCTTATATTTTAAATAGGGAACATGGGTCGAGATTTACATCATTTGAAAGATCTTTCTTTTCTGAATTCAGCACACCAATTTTTTTGGAAGTTTTATCAACTCGTTTGAAAATTATTCACAGTTGAAGATGCAAAAGCGCATTTCACTCATTCCGATAAGAAATGTACTGATAGTCAATGTTTTGTTGGTTTGTAAACAAAAAATTGACTATTAGAACATTTCTTATCGGAATGAGAGAAATGCGGTTTATTATTTCAGTTTATCGGTCGGTTTGATACTTGATAGTACTACCGAAAATTAATTTCACAATGGTGTATTCTGTAGAAGAAATAGTTGAAATAATTACTCTTTTTTTCAAAAACGATGAATGTGCAAATACCGCAAATTTGTTTAATGAACGACATCCGAACAGACATGTTAACAGAAAACACATTTTGGAGTTAGTTGCAAAGTTTCGACAAAGTGGTTCAGTAGCCAACAAAAAACGGGATCCTGAACGTGAATTTCCGGTTAGAAATGAGACTGCTGAGGTTGAAGTTTTAGGACAAATTGCTGCAGACCCAACTTTGAGCACGAGAAAATTGGCCACTGTTTAAAACATCAAAAGGAGAACTATTCAGAGAATATTGAAGCATCATAAATTTTACCCGTATAAAATTCATCTTGTACAACAACTGAATGAAGATGATTTTGATCGGCGGCTGGAGTTTTGTGAAATTATGACTGTACGAATAGCTGGTAACGGGAACTTTATGTTCAATATCTGTTTTTCAGACGAGTGTAAGTTTTTATTAAACTCTACGGTCAATTGTCATAATTGTCGTTATTGGACAGATAATAATCCAAGAAATTTTCACGAAGTCCACACACAAACTCCAAAGAAATTGAATGTCTGGACTGGCATTTTTGGAGACCGTTTAATCGGACCAATTTTTCATGATGGCAATTTGAGTGGCGAAACGTATTTGGAGTTACTAGAAGATACCGTTTACCCTCTACTAATTGACATTGTTGAAAATGATTATCGCTATCAAGAAAATCAATAAGTGTTTCAACAAGATGGAGCTCCTCATCATTTTTCACAATATGTTAGGGAGTTTTTGAACAGAGAGTTTCCAGGACAATGGATTGGGCGTATAGGTGCTATTGAGTGCCCTCCTAGATCACCGGATTTAACTCCTTTAGACTTCTTTCTATAGGGTCATTTAAAGATTAGAATTTACGCAACAGAACCGGAGTCTCTGGAAGAATTACGACGACGCATTATTGAAGAATGCCGTCTAATAACTCCACAAATGCTCCAGAATGTCAGAGCTCGTTTTGAATAAAATTTGTACTTTTGTATGGAAGCTGGTGCTCAACAATTTGAACACTTACTTAACTGAATAAACATTTTTGAACGTTTGGTTTTGTTTTTTAGCTTTTTTAACGAAAAATTGACTAATTAGTGCATTTCTTATCACAGTGAATGAAATACGTTCTTGCAATTCCAACTGTGAATCATTTTTAAACGAGTTGATAAAACTTCCAAAAAAATTAGCGTGCTGATTTCAGAAACGAAAGAGCTTTCAAATGATGTAACCCTCGACCCATGTTCCCTATTTAAAATATAAGGGTTGTTATCACCATCTTTAAGGGGTTGATGTGAAAAAGTTGAGTTTTATGTCAAAACGTGTCCCCCTCAATATTAAAATTGACGTATTTCAGCGTTTCTTAAAAAAAATTCTTTGGACGCAAATCGGTCTGTTTCGTTTTCAATGTGCCAGCCTGTATAAAATTCATCAAGATCTACACTTCAAAGAAAATTCTATCTGTCAATGTGATGTATAACAAGACTCGTGTCAACTTATGTGTTGTTTGCATAATAACTTATATATTATTGTTAATAAATTGCACAATGAGGAATTTTATCATTATTCTGTTTCTCGTCAAAAAACTAATACAAAAGGACGATCTGTAGTATAAATCATCCGTTAGTCCTGCAGAGTTATTAGAGTTGCAGCATGGGCTATACAAAAGAGTGTTTCGCCATTTGCGGCATCCACAACTTGTCATGTGTTGTCACGCACAGGAATCGGGAGCTCCTCGCCGCTTTTTGTCTGAGCTGTGTTACGCATTGTGTTTCTGATGTTCTGCGAAATTAAACACAATATTTTGAAAGATGCTTCGTGTCAATGTAATCCTCTTCAGTATCTGCCATCCCCTTAAGTGTATTCCCTTCAAGTGTTACCGCAGATGATCGAAACAGATGTAGAAATACTGGAGTGGTAAATGGATAGAATGTGGCGGCTAACTAATGGTTTGCGAGAATTCGATAGTCTGGATAATTTCATTTTGTTTGTTTTCTGTTCTTTTATTAAAGCGTGAAATGATCATTTACAAGGTTCGCCAGATTAATCACAACATTTTCCAGATCTCTATGTTAGACGCTGGTGGAAAACAGTGTGGAACAGCCAAATAGATACATTCAGTATGTCAACTATTGTGCATATTTATAAAAGTCTGGACGCAGCAAGTGAGTTTCAGTAGTGAATTTTTATCAAAAAAAAAAAAATTAATAACAAATATGTATTTTTTAAATGAAATCAGGCATTAAATTTGGTTACCAGTATAACCTATATAGTCTCACGCGACCGTGTCCAGGAACTGAGATCGATAAAACGACCAGATGGTTCCTTTACAGAATCACGGAAAGAAACGTTAGATCTCTTAGTACACACATACACTTCCCAGATTGTCTAACCCTGAGAAATGAAGATGTCCTGCCAGCCGGGGGTCGATTTAAACGCCCTCAAAGGAAACACTGGCGGGTTGCTCGGAAAATAGTTACAGACTCGGCGGTGGAGTGTGCTGCAAAACATTTCCAGCCATTTAAGGCGTCAGGAGAGGATGGGGTGATTCCGGTCCTACTACAGAATGGACTGGAGGCTCTCCTCCCATTCTTCATGAGGCTCTATAGAGCCAGTCTGGCTTGGAACTATATTCCATCTAGCTGGACGGTGATTAAGGGGTATACATCTCTAAACTGGGACGTAATGACCTCCTACCCAAATCACTGAGACCTTTCAGTGTAACCTCATTCCTCCTGAAGGGACTGGAAAAAATACTGGACGGATACATTAGGGAGAACATCTTAAACAACAACCCCCTAAATATCCACCTGAATGCCTACCAAACTGGAAACTCTGCTGAGTTAGCACTCAATAACCTCGTTGAGAAAATCACACTCTCCCTGGATAACGGGGAGGTGGCGGTGGCTGCATTTCTCGACGTTGAAGGCGGATTTAATAATGGGCTACCTATCTCCATCTACGAAGCCACTATCGCTAGAGGGGTGGAACCTACCATTTGTGGCTGGATCGGAAGCATGCTTCACAACCGGACCGGGGGAGCTTTATCCCCCCTGCTTTGTTCCCTCTTTGTGGAAGATTTTTCGGCTATCCTGGGGCCGTGGAAGGCTGAGGTCCAGGCGAATGCTGATGATCTTGTTATAATGGCTAGAGGCAAATCCGAGGGGGAACTTGCAAATACTCTTCAAGAGGCACTAAATGTAGCGAATGATTGGTGTCGTAGGGAACAGATGTCTGTGAACCCCCGCAAAACGATCATTGTTCCATTTACCAGAAGAAGGTTGGATAGATTAAAACCACCTATTCTTTTGGGTGAAGCGATTCCATTTATGGAACAAGCAAAATATCTGGGGGTTACTCTAGCTCAACTGGGACGTACAGTTAAAGAATGTAATCCGCAGAGCTAAACTGTCCCCGTGGACATGCCCAAGAATATGTGGAAATAACTGGGGAACAAACCCCCTACAGATGTGCTGGCTCTATGTAGTGGTTATCAGACCGATGATAACATATGGAGCCATAGTTTGGTAGCCCAAGGCACTTCGTGGTACCGCGAGGGCTAAACTGACTCAGCTACAGAGACAAGCTTGTCTGATAATAAAGGGAGCCATAAGCACTGCTCCATCAGCCGCTCTGGAGGTCCTCTTTAATATTCCACCTCTTCACATTTGGCTGGAGAGGGAGCCTAGGTGGACAACGTACAGATTAAAACAAACGGCCAACAGCATGCCGAAGGAACTCAGTCTGGGAGGATACGATCTCCTCGATGACATTGAGGGTCATGAGATTCTGGGAATGATCTCAGACTAGATGCCTATAAAGATCAGTAGAGATATGTCTTTTAAGACCGTCCTTCCGGAAAGGGAAGACTGGGAACGAAATCAAACGATTCTATTGATCGCCGATCTCTGCTGGTATACTGACGGCTCCAAAACCGAGAGGGGCGCAGGAGCCGGCGAATATGGGAGCAACACCAATGCTAGACTATCAACTAGCCTCGAAAAGTGCGCGACCATACACCAGGCAGAAGTGTATGCCATCGAGAGGGAAATTATACAAAACCAGTGCACACACAAATAGATAAAAATATATTCAGATAGCCAAGCTGCAATAAAGGCTCTTGGTTCCTACCTTTGCAATTCAAAAACGGTATGGAGTTGTAAGTCTGCCCTCAACGAACTGGGCAGCTGCAATGAGGTGTCGCTGGTCTGAATACCGTGTCACTCGGACCATGATGGCAATGTTGAGGCCGACGCACTTGCCAGGAGTGGTGGCCAGGGGGACTGCATCGGACCAGAACCTATGCTGGGGATATCATCATGCACACCAAAACGCACCTTAAAGACCTGTACAGAAATAATGACAATCCAACAATAGCAAAATCTGCCAGGATTAGCTCACTCTAAGGCCTTCATAAATGGCCTGTCAGAGTTAAGGGCTAAAAAACTTCTAGAGCTAAACAGACAACAACTGAGTACTGTAGTCGGCCTGTACACAGGACACTGCCGCTTGCGTTGCCACATGTGCCGAATTGGAGTCGGTCAGTAAACTGAGTGCTGGCTGTGTATGGAGAGTGACGAAGCAGCAGAGTACGTGCTGTGTTCCTGTGCGGCTGCGGACAGGACACGACACCTGCTCTTTGGCAAGACAAAACTTGCACCAGAAGATCTGGATCAACTTTCGCCCACAAAGATTATCGACCTCTGCAGGAGGCTGGATTTGTTGGGCGAAATATAGACTATTAGGCGTGAGCCACAATAGGCCTTAAGGCCGCAGTGGAGGGACCGTTATAGCCCACTCACAATTAAACCTAACCTAACCTAACCTATATAGTAAAAACAATAATAATAACACCACAGTAGACAAACTCCGCACCCAGAAATCTTTGAGATGTGCGGGGGAAGCTTTCATACACATATAGACAAAGGACACCACCCATAACTCATCAGAAGCCAGCATTTCCACATTTGAGTGAAAAAGTCCGACTGTCCGAATACGGGACTCCAACCCGCGACCTCCTAGTCCAATTCGAGAGGGTACTCACCTCTCAAACTGAGCTATTCAGCCTGTTGTATGTACCATATTTCATTAATATAACTTTTTTGTTTGAAAAAGTACAAAAATTTTGCGAAAATAAACATTAAATGTTCCCGGAAAAACCGGTCCGATTATCCTAGCGAACGAACTTCTTCAAGCTGTTTACCCACCTACCAAGATATTATTCACAAAAATATTTTCGGCAAAACTCACAGAACAAAAATTTCATACAAATTTGCAAACAACTTTTCACAAAAATCCGAAAACATTTTTTTCTGTATTTTCTAATAGCAAATATGTATTTTTTTAATGAAAGCAGGCATCAAACTTGGTTAACAGTTAACCTATCTAGTAGAAACAATGTGCCACATTTTATCAGAATAACTGGTTTCCAACGAACCTTGGGTAAATAGCAAATTGAGGTACTGAAATTTGAAGCATTTAATGAAACTTCGCTACCATAACGCGCTTGCTGCGTCCCGAATTTCGTTTTGTACAGACTTGCATTATAGTTCAATGTAATATGCAAAAATGCAATAATATAAGGCGAGTTTCTATTAAATAATAAGTAAAACGTCGTTGAGAACGCGATTCCCGATCACATGTGGCATGTGGAAAAATACAGCCGGGTCCCTTCCAGTTCAACGCCAAATTTCAATAATTCAAGGATACATACGCATTATTTTTTCATCTCTTATAAAAAATTAAATCTACGTATTGACTAAATAATTATCGAACGTCATATATTACATTTCAGTTTGATTTACGTTTTTATTTGGAATCCCAAATAACTGAAATTTAAGAAACGTATTCTTGGATGCCTATTCTAGGCAACGAGCGATTTTGAGCAAATTCTGTGTCAGAAAATTGTAAAATCATGGTTTGGCAAAAACGTTAAATTTTTTTTATACAAGCCAAATTTCTTTAAATATTTTTTGTTGCCTTGCTTAAACGTTGATCTTTCTACTCTATACTATATTTTTAGTCTACAGATTTAATTGAGACAAATAATCAAGCTACAAATATAATGTCTTTTAATCATTTTATTGAACCTACCTCTTAATAACGTTTATATGTAAATTTGCAGATTAGCCCAATGTTCGATTTTTGGAAAAAACTTCATAAACGTGATTAGAGGAACCCCTTTATGCATTAACTATCATACGAATACTGCGATTTCAAATCCACAATACAGTTAAGAGACCTAAAGCAAATTGTAGGTGCTGTGCAGGGCAAACCTTTTGCAAAGGAGCTATAAATGCAAACTCACCTTACAGAAGTCCATATAAAGGAGAAACTCCTTATTAATAGTTCTTGGCCACCAATCTACCACACCGTTTGTTCATGAAGAACTCCCACTTTGCCCAATTCTAAATAAATTTCAAAAAAATTATGGACCATTAAACCTTAAACTTACCTAAAACTACTGCCAGACCATCAGAAAATGGTTATATTCAAAATGACTGAATGGAGTCTAGGATAGCGAGTGTAGAAGCGGCAGCAGCACCCCAGATGTGGGAGCAGTATTCGAGGTTTGGTCTTGTTTGTAAAGTATATAAGGTATAGAGATTAGCTGGTGAAAAGTATTTGCGAGCCCGGAAGAGGAAACCTAATTTCTTAGCAGCCGCTTCCTCAATTGATGTGACATGTTGGTGCCAATTGAGATTTCTATCCACAGAAATTCCAACAAGTAAAAAGGACTCATTACTTTGAATAACTCGGTTGTTCATTGTGATGGGTCTAGGGCTGGTGTATCTCTTATGAGAAAAAAAGCAAGACTGATATTTGGTGGGTTGGATTGTACAAGATTTCTACTTCCCCAGTCTCATATTTTTGGAGATCCACGCAGACAGAACCCTTCATGAGTCTGCGATCCTCATCTAATTGGGCTAAAGAGACAGGCTTAGAATATTGTATCCTTGAGTGGAGGGTGCTGTCGTCCGCGTAGCTGTGAACTGGGTTGGATGTGCTAGAGAGGAGGTCGTTGATGTGGAGAAGAAACAAAGTAGGTACTAAAGCTGAACCTTGAGGAACTCCTGCATTAATTGGATACAGGAATGGTCATCCACGACAACAGAAATGCTCCGGTTGAAGAGAAAATTAGCTGTCCAGGTACAGAGTTTAGGTGGTAGGTCGTAGGCCAAAAATTTATTAAGCAGCGCTGCGTACCAGACCTGGTCGAATGCTTTGGATGTGTCTAGGGCGACAATCTGGGACTCGCCGTGTAATTCCATAGACTTGTTCCAAGAATGGGTGACAAAGGAAAGGAGATCGGCAGTTGACCTGCGCTGACGGAATCCATACTGCCTGTCGTGGATTAGACTGTGTTTTTCAAGAAATGTTAGTAATTCGGTGTTTATATACTATTCCATCGCTTTACAGACGACTGAAAGAAATAGGCTTGTAGTTGCTAGGAAGCGCTTAGGATCCTTTCTTGGGGACGGGTTATACGCGAGCAGTTTTCCAGTTACTAGGGAATATGCCTCTATTGTAAGATGTCTGAAACAGACCAGTCAGGACAGGAGCAGGTTCTGGTGCGCATTTTTTGAGAACAATTGCTGCCACATCGTCAAAGCCAGAGGCTTTCCTGGTATTAAGAGAAGAGAGCATATTTCGTACGTTTTTAGTTTTGAAAATGATATCCGTTATTTTATGCGCGACATTGGGGACTGCTGGTGGCTGAACATTTGGAGGTGGGTTGAGAGTAGAATTGCCGGCAAACAATGAGGCAAAAAGTTGCGCCTTGCCCAGGGCGGTAGAACCAATTTCATCCCCTGAAACAAGAGGTAGGAACGTGCTCTTGCAGAAATTATTCCCAATAGATTTAGCAAGAGTCCAGAAGGGGTTGCTGCTCTTGGAGTTTGAGAGAACTTTGTTTTTGATGTGGTTATTAAACGAGTTTTTTGCCTCAGAAAGAATGCGGACATAGCGGTTTCTGGCGTCGTTAAATGCTTGAAGGTTTTCTTGACTGGGATTGTGTAGAAGCGTTTTGTGAGCTTTTTCATTTTCAAGTCTGGCCTTGTTACAGGATTTAGAGAACTAGGGCTTTTGAGTGTGTGAACAGGTTTTCTGTGTACGTGGAATAAATAATTCCATGCTAGCTTGGAGAATTTCGGTGACGTTTTGTCAGATATCACAGGGGTCAGGATAAGAGAAGCAGACAGACACCCATGGAAATGAGGAAAAGTAATCCCGCATTTCGTCCTAGTTTGCGGAGTTGTAGTACCAAACGATACGTGGGTGTGATGACTGTGTGACCTCGGGTTGCATTGCTACTACTTCCTATTTAGAAATTTGGGGGTTGCAACTGTCAGTCGAAGGGGGTTGTATATAGGAAAGAAAATTTCACGTTGCAGAATGTCAATGCGAAGTCTAAAATCGACGTGTTTCGGGATCTTTTATGAATGTGCACAATAATCGAGATACTGAATTTCTTTCATTTGGCTGTTCCATACTGTATAGACATATACAAATGGAGACTGGCCATGTATATGGGTTCTAGGTAGTCTCTCACTCATATAAAACGTTTGTTTAAAATTTCAAAAGATATCAGTATCTACAAAAATTCGCTAATAACGGAGTTTGTAATTGCTAGGTCGTACGCAAATGGTGGATGCGCCAGCATCAGCCACCAAACTGTGCGTTGTAACACAACAAAAAAATATTTACATTTTTCTGATCTTGGAAGGAAGGGACACAAATGGTACCAGAGATTCCTTTCGTGAAAATAAGTTGTTTTGTCTAACACACATAAATCGCAAGTCTAATAAAATGATCTTTAAATAAAACAAGATTACTTACATTGCATTTTATAGGCCGCCATGACTTCTTCATTTGCTCACAAACGATGCACCAATCTGTCAGTAATACAGTACTACTGACTACACAAAAGCCCTATTTTATCAGTTGGAGAAACTACAACGTAGAAACTTAAAACTAAATAAACATAGGCCTGTAAATAATAGGTACTTTATGCAGTATATTAAAACGGAAGCCTCCAGGAATATTAACGCCCAAAACGGACTTTTTTGTTAAGAAATTCATAACTCATTGCGTCATAGCGTATCCATATTTTAAAATTATATGTCTAAATGTGACCAAAAATTTTCACTAAGCCTACTATCCTCAAAGCAGTTTTTCTCAAAATTGTCAGTGCAATTACAAGATTTATCAAGCATGTTTTCACAGGCTATCACATGAGCAAAAATTAAATACGGCTGCCATAATAAAAACAAACGTTGATACATACAAAAACAAATGACAATCCAAAGTTAAGAATATCACAAAAAAATTACTCTGTAAAAACTGTCCTGATAATGTGCAAGTGTTAGACATGTCAGATCAACGCGTACTTAGATATTGAAGAAAAACGAAATCCACAAACTTTGGCTTTTTCAAAATAACTCGAAAACGAAAAGAGGCTAGGCAAAATACAAGTCATATTTGGAACGAGCATGAAATTCTACAAAACATTGCTGGTTTAACCGTCTGCCTATCTCTAATAATAACGGAGATAGCAATACATTCCCATCCAGTTTGGGACACACTATATATATATATATATATATATATATATATATATATATATATATATATATATATATACATATATATATATATATATATATATATATACATATATATATATATATATATATATATATATATATATATATATATATATATATATATATATATATATATTCCGAAAGCTGGAGATAATACACGTCAAATTGTAACCATTGGCGCAAATATGTCCAAAAGTTAATAGTTTCGTAAATACAGGGTGTACAAAGTTTAAATTTTAATTAGTTTTTTTGTCATTATTTTGAAAATATCCAGGTTAGGAGCTTGAAAATTTGTGATGTTTCTTTAAGCGACGAATAAGATACGTATTGCAAAAATTGCATTGCTTATAGAGGGCGCCGCTTTCGATCAAGTTCACCGATATTTGCAGTTAACAACTTTCCACCCGGTATGTCTAAACATGAAATTTCATGCAAAACCTGAAAGTGCAACCATTTTTTAAATAAATTATGTATTCTTGTTTCAGTTCGATATTTCGATCCGTTTTCGAGAAAAATCGATTTAGAGCACATTGATTTGATAATGCGAGAAATTAATAAATACACTGTTTGTTTCACTTTTGATTTCTCATATTATCAAATCCTAGTGTCAATTCTTCTCGAAAATGGATCAAAATACCGAAATGAAACAAGAATACATTAATAATTAATTGAAAAATTATTGCCCTTTCAGATTTTGAATCAAATTTCATCTTAGAAATACAGGGTGAAAAGTTAGCTGTATTAGTCTGTTAACTGTAAAAGTCAAAACAATTAAAATGTTAACTTTCAACACCCTGTATGTCTACTATCAACTTTTGCATAAGGCATGTTTGCGCCAGTGGTCACAGTTTGACGTGTAGTATCTCCAGCTTTCGGATTTCCCATTGTTAATGAACCACCCTGTATATAATTATATCTACATTAATTATGTACAAAAGTAACCATTTTGCTACTGACTATAGCATTAGGTAGCTGTTATATGGAAGAGGATTATAAAGGTAGGTATCCTATGACGTACCCTAGGTAATAAAAACTTAAAAATCACTAGCTTTATTTTTGGCATACGCACAGTAATAATAATTGAGTTACTTAATTTATTTTATGTTATATAATATATAAATTATTAATATTATGTATATTTATACAAAACTGTAAATTTAATACACGCCTAAAATAAGTTTATTATGATATTTCTCACAAATAAATATTATTCCTAAAATTGAAGATAAACATATCGATATATATATTTAAGTAGGCATAAAATCTTCCAGAAACTGTGGTGAACAACTCTCAAGTATTCTAACCGACACATAAAGTTTAATGCACGTAAAAGCGTAAACTGTAGAACGAGTATGTCCCAGAGGAATTCACTTTTCACAAATCCAGGTTAAAGTACAGATCCTGTAAAGTGGTGTTCTCTAGAAACCGATGCATTTCCATTTTAAAGAGATGCACATAAATATTGAATCCGGAGAGGAATGATTGTGTACGTATATAGACTTTGCATCAGCTTGAATGAAAAACCATTTAGGTTATTCAGTTATCTGCAGAAGCCTGAAAAGATAATCCCGACATTTAGAAGAATGTTGTTTGTCTATTTTCTTTTGAAATGGAGATTTAAAGAAGACTTCCATAGCGACTATCTATAATCTATACAGGTGGGTCAAAAGTAGGTATAAAAAATTTCACTCAAGATCCTTCTCGTCAAAACAAAGTTTTTGTTGAAATAAATGTTTGTTCTAACATGCCTCCTTACATAGGGTGTTGAAATTTAGAGGAAAAATAGTTTTTTTCTCATATCTCGCAAACGGATGGAAAAATAGTTTTGAAATTTGGTGTAGTGAATGTCACTAATAATAACTATTGCCCAGTGCAGAGCCAGCAAAATAGGAGAATCCAGTGGCGTGGAATCATCACTATGGTGGACCTTTTTTATTAAACTATGTTGGGCCACTGACTAATATTAAACCAATTTTTTTTAGATTAAGTCATTAATTTACTACGAAAAATATTCTCACATAATTTCAGTAAATAGCTCCCCCGAAATCAAAGCTGTTGCGGTAATGAAAAGTCATTCTTTGGTAAATCTAATGAATAATTCTTTAAAAATTTATTTTCGTCTTTTTACGACCATACATTTTTAAATGGATGATTCTACAGTACAAAAAGTCGCTGGCATCGTTTACGTATATGGTTTTTGTGATGGAAATGGCTTGGCAGCCGTAAAAAAATAGAACCGCAGATTTCCTAATAGAAGAACTCCATATCATCAAGCATTTGCATCAACCTTCCACAGATTGAGTGAGCGTCGAATATCAAAGGCTGAAGCACCGTGGAGACAAAATTTTGAAGGTCGTTAGGAAGCTGTAATTGATGCTGTTTTAAACAATCCTACTATAAGTCCGCCTCAAATTTCAGTGCATTTATGATTTTCTTAACGTTTTGTTTCGAGAACTATACGTAGAGAGCTATTACACACTTACCACTACACAGGTGTTCAAGCTCTTCGTCCTGAAAATGCCGAGCAAACGTATATGTTTTTGTCACTGGCTAACTAGAAGAACAAATGGTAACCCATGTTTTGTTTGGTGTGTTTTATGGATAGATGAAGCCATTTTTTCGAGAGACGGCATTGCTAGTTTCCGAAATTTGCATCATTATGCATTGACCAACCCGCATGTTAAGAGAAGTAGAAGATTCCAGCACTGATTTTCCATCAATATTTCGGGAGGAATTGTAAACGGTCATTTATTGGAGTTGCAAGAACTTAATTATCGCATGAACGCGAATAGTTACAGATACTTTCTCGAAAACAATTTGTATGGCTTATTAGAAGACATTCCGTTGTAGATTAGACAAATGTACTTCCAACAAGATGGTGCACATCCTCAGAATGGCAGATTTATGACAGAGTGGATGAATAATAATGTTCATGGTAGATGGATTGGTCGGTTGGTTCTATGAGGTGGCCTCAAAGAAGTCCCGACTTAAATACACTACATGTTTTATGAGGATGTTTAAAGCAACGGATAACCAGCGAAGTAGTTAACACAAGGGAACAGTTACAAGAACGAGTGACAATGTCTACAATTTAAATTCGTGGTAACTTAAATATGCGCCATATGTATACATCGCTAATACGCAGGTGTCAAGCATGTATTGCGGCTGAAGGTGGACACTTCGACACAGGAAGAACAACCAAGAACACGCATACTGGCGTCGAGGGATCTGGACGTGATGTTGCTGCCGCAGCTCGGGTCCAGGGACGCCACAGCAGCTGTCCTGGAGTATAAGGTGAGTAATATTAGGCTAAAGGTTCTGATGTGCAGCCTTTTTGTTCCCTACGATCGGCGGGGGCTGCCTCCGCTGCGTATCATCGAATTCGCGAGGGAGCATGGGCTCCAACTGATAATAGGCTGCGATGTCAATTCTCACCACAGATTGTGGGCAGCACAAATACCAACCCACGCGGTGAGGCTCTACTAGAGTACTTGGCTACAACGAACCTAGAGGTATTAAATAGAGGTACAGCTCCAACGTTTGTCAATCGTATCCGACAGGAGGTGATCGACATCAAGTTAGCGAGCAGAGGAATAACAGAGGATATATCCAACTGGAGGGTGACGGAACACATATCAATGTCTGATCATTGTATGAATTGGATGTGGACCGTGAGAGCACTCCCCCCCAGGAGAAATCCGAGGAAGACCGACTGGGATGCCTATGTAACAGGCCTCGGAGGGTCGCCAAGGAGCCCAGAGGGGAGAAGGCTCTCTACAGAGGCATTAGATAGTGAGGTCGAGGCCCTAGAAGGTAAAATAATGGCAGCCTACGAGGCCGCGTCACCACTTAGGGGGGCACCGTCCATCAAAGTCAGATGGTGGAACAGGGACCTCGCCGTACCACGCGGGCGGACTCGGAGGGCCTTAAACCGAGCCGTCCGAGAATCGAGTGAAGCGGCCTGGGACGAATTCAGGACTGCCAGAAGGGAGTTTAAGAAGGAATTGCGACGGTGTAAACGAGCCAGTTGGAGCGCGTACTGCGGGGAAGTCTATTCCCTGCCTGACGCAGCCAGGCTAGTAAGGGTACTTAAACAGCAGGTAGGCAGTAATGTAGGATCCTTAAGGAAACCGGGCGGGAGCTGGACAAGCACCGGTGAGGAGACCTTGCATCATCTCGCCGCAGTTCAGCTCGCGGGCGGTGGAGCCGTCATAGTGGCTGCCGACCTAGGCCGGTGGACGGTTCCGAATGCAGACTGGCAGCTGGCGGAGGAGTGGTTACGGGTGGCTCTATAGCCTGGGCGGTGGGCCAGTTCGCTCCTTTCAAGTACGCAGACTGTGATGGGATTTTTCCGGCACTGCTCTAGAGGGGCCTGGATACACTGCTTCCCAACATAAGGGATGTATTCCCGGCCAGCCTGGCGTGGGGCTACGTCCCAAAGGCCTGAGGCCGGGTTAGGGGGGTCTTCATTCCCAAGACGGGAAGGGAGGACTACACGCTGGCCAAGGCGTACAGGCTAATCAGCCTTACATCATTCCTGCTTAAGGCATTAGAAAAGATAGTAGATAGGTTTATGTTGGGAGAGATCCTAAAGGATCACCCCTTCCATACCAGCACGCGTACCAGCGGGGGAAGTCGACGGAAACGGCGCTCCATGCTGTGACGCGGAAGGTGGAAAGGGCCCTACACTACGGGGCAAGCACATTAGCTGTGTATTCGATGTGGGGGGGGGGGGGTGATAAGGCAAGGACGGATACGGTTTGTACCGCCCTACAGGATAGGGGAACGCCGAGGTCCCTAATAAGCTGGGTGGCGAGCATGCTGGAGGACAGGAGAGTTTCGCTGTCCTTGGGGGGCCGGGGGCTGGACGCCGGGGTGACCGTCAGCTGCCTTTCGCCCCATCTATGGTGTCTGGTCATGGACGGTCTCTTGGAGCGGCTCTCCGAGAACGGCTTCTACGCCCAGGCATACGCTCATGATGGGCTGGTCTTAGTCACCGGCAAATTCCTCGGCGTCGTCTGTGAGTGCATGCAAGCTGCCTGTAGCATAATGGAAAAGTGGTGTGGTGAGCTGGGACTCTCCGTAAACCCGGCGAAGACGGAGATGACCCTATTTACCAAGAAGAGGAAGGTAGAGGGGTGTAGGGCGCCCGTGATGTTTGGAGAACCTTTAGCTTTAGGGCGGGAGGTCAAATATCTGAGGGTGATCCTGGACTCCAAACTAACATGGGGGTCGCAAATAGAACGGGTTGTAAGGAAGGGAGTGGCGACCCTCTGGCAGCTGCGTGTAGGGATAGGGAGGACATGGGGAGTTAATCCTCGTATCCTTCACTGGATCTACACTGCGATCGTCAGGCCGAGAATCCTCTATGGGGCGTTGGTCTGGTGGTGCGGTGTGAACCAAACTACCAGCAGGAAGCTGGCCAAACTCCAAAGGCTGGCAAACCTGGGTATCACAGGCGGTATGAGGACGACACCCTCAGCCGCGCTAGAGGTCCTGTTGATGCTGCCACCGCTTCCCATCTGTGTCAGGAGGGAGGCGATGGCGTCGCATCTCAGAATGCGAGACGCAGGAAACTGGTGCGGAGAGGGAGCAGTAATAGGGCATGCAAGAGTGGCCAAGGAGGTGGAAATTCCGATTTCCGCCATAAAGGTACGGGATGCCGAGGGTGACATTAGGTTGACTAGGCCATACACCCTCAGGATCCCCAGTAGGGAGGTTGAATTCCAGCTCGCAAGCCTGGTCTGTTTCACCGACGGATCGCTGCTGGAGGACCACCAATCCCCCGGGGCAGGAATATACATCGAGGGCCTGGGGGTGCGCGAGAGCTATGCTCTTGGCGCATATACCACGGCATTCGACACAGAGGTGTATGCTATCCTGTCTGTGGCCAATAGACAGGATGTGAAGAGGAGTCCCAAGAAATGTGTGTACATCTGCTCGGATAGCCAGGCAGTCCTACGGGCAGTCTGCGCGACCAGAATCAGGTCTACACTGGTTCAGAAGTGCGCTGACGCCATCAGAAGACTAGCCAGGACAAAGGAGGTACAACTAGTGTGGGCTCCGGGACACTGTGGCGTGGCGGGGAATGAGGTGGCGAATAATCTCGCAAGGTTCGGTTCCTGGCGGCCGTTCTATGGCCCGGAGCTGGCGATAGGTATAAGTAGGAAGATAGTCTCTGTCGCCTTAGACAGGTGGACCGAGGAAGCAATGAAGAGGCACTGGGGGTCGGTTGGTGGCTGCAGGCAGGCGGGGGACTTCGTGGAGGGGCCGGACGGAGATAAAGCTGTCTGGCTACTCGGAAGGAGCCGACTTACGCTTCGCCGCATCCTTGAGGTGCTCACAGGCCACTGCGCCCTTAGAAGACACCTCACATTGATAGGCGTAGAGAAGATCCCATTTGCCAGGAATGCGGCGAGGATGAGGAAACGTCCTACCACTACCTGTGCGAATACGTGGCTTTTGGGAGTCTTCGAGCAGAATTGTTCGGATCGAGGACTCTGCAGAGGAATCAGGTAAGTACCGTCCAATTGAAGACCGTCACGGCCTTCATCTCGAGGTCGAGGCGGTTTGGCGACGGAACCGAGGAGGAGTATAGCATGGTTGCTGGGTTGCTGGGGTTGGCAAAAAGGGCCCATGGTGGCCTACTTGTTTGGCGTTGGCCTCCCCACCACTGCTACTACTCCTAGTGTTTCTTTGATGGTAACACTGGGAAACAACGAGGCCACATCAAACGATATTAAAACCTCGTCTTCAACCAATTTAAGATTTTTAGCTTTATTAATAAATTCACGTGAATTTAAAACTGAACAACTTTTTTGTTTGATAGGCAAGCCTTTAAATTCGTTTGTTAACCATTTCGCTATATGTTATGTCGGGGAACATATAGCTGCAACAATAGGTGTCGCCGTTTTTCCAGGTTTGTGGATTTTCGGGAGACAAAACTTTTTAGGAACTTTATGATTTGAAGCTTGTAACTTTTTTCATAACAATTCTTTAAATTGTTTTTAACTTCGGAGATTAATTTTGGGAGAGGGTTTCTATTTAGCTATTTATACGTTCTGATTTCTATTGCATTATATACTCCAGCTTTACAATCGTTTTTGTCTAAAATCACAACCTTATTACCTTTGTCTGCTTTAACAGAAAAACATTCTTTCTCTCGCAGCCGTTTAACTATATTTCTTTGATTAGCGTTTGTGCTATTCATGGGCTTATTTTTATTGAAATTTTTAGTTATTTTATCTTTAGGTGCTTGTTTGATAAAGTTTTTTGAAGGCTCGGGTAATGGTTTAATAGTTGTTTCAATACTAGCAATAATGTTTAATAGATCGTCCTTTTGTGACTGCATTCAAAAGGTCGAACTCATTTTTATTAAACGTTGCGAAGGAAGGTTTTCTACGAGGTCAACTTTCTTAGGAGTTTCTAGTTTTTATTCGCTCAATTGATTCATCCCTCTGATGACGCTAAAATTGTTGTCGAAACGATCGTCAGGTCTAAAAACTGTATTATGATGAATTGGGTTCTACAAATTTTACCTATCAGTACACGTCACAGGTTCCAATCTACACTCAGTTGGAATTCATATTTTTTATAGCGGTGTTTCATCCTCGCGGTCCTGGCGGTTAATCCCCCTGCCGCCTCAGATGCTTTCTTCGGCATTATATTCGGTTAATTGTTATAACTGTGAGGCGGTTTGGGGTTTGAGCTCTCTCTTTATCCCGGCCTGTGTTCCACGGCGAAGTTCCCTATTTTATTTAGAAACGGAAAAATGTCGGAATGCATTACGGTAACAAGAAGTCAAACTACTTACGATGGCGTCGACGATTGGCCATAGATGGAGAAATAAACTGTCGTCGAACAACCAAAAAAAAAAAACATATTTATAAGTTTAACGTCTTAAAGGTTTTAAAGCTACCTGTCGTGTGATTACAATAAATAAATTCAACATGTGTGTTTTCAACATAGTCTTTTACATTATTTTAACAATTATCTTCAGTTTGTCAGAACAGAATTTGTGAAATCATGTTTGGAATTGCACTTCACTACAAAGTTGCTGAAACACTGTTTGTTTTACATATTATACTCGAACCAGACAATGTCTTGCAAAGCGTATGTCTTACTTTAGCTACAATGCAGAGCACGCTTGATGTAATGATGCTGTTTTATGACTCATTTGATGTCTGCTTTGCAATATCGTCAACATGTGTCACACATTATCTCACATTGTTACATTTCTCGCCAAAGATACGAGGTTTTAAAATTAAATAAGATAACGGCGTTTATTGGGTATGCCTGTCAAACAAAACAGTTTTTCTTAGTTTTTAATTCACCACAATTAATCAATAAAATCAAACGAAATATTAATCAGTTCGAAGACGAGATTTACATATCGTTTGATGTCATCGTCATTACAGTTTAAAGGCGATGTCGCTTGTCGTCGCAAGCAAAAATTTCTGTCTCCAGCCACTTTTTCCAGAAGTTGTCTTCTTGGTTTAGTTGTTCTTTTTTGCTTAGAATGTGTCCTTCAAATAATATAGTCAGAAAATCATTAACTCTGAGCATACGAGGGTCGATCAATAGATACCCGTGTAGGGAATGAAAACGCAAGTTTTTCACATTTTATTTTTATTTCTCAAAGTAATGCCTTTTTAGATCGATACACATTTCCTAACGTTTCGGCCAATTCTTTAACCCCTCTAAAATACGACTTGTCATGCTCTTGGAAATAAGCTTCTTTTTCGGCGACAACCTCCTCGTTTAAACTGAATTTACTTCCCCGAGCCATGTTGGGAAACAGAAGGAAGTCGCAAAGAGCTAGCATTTTTGCTGCAATTAGTATGCCGTACTGAAGAGCTCTAATGAGAGCGAAACCGGTCTACGGTTCTAATTGTTGCGAAAATGCATCGAGTCTTACATACTTTGTCCCTATATTGGGGTAGAAATGGGCCAGGGCTGACAATTTTCTAAATTGTTAGTGAGCTGTATCCAGTCTCTATTTTTTAACACTTTGTGTTATTTGGAGCTGGCGTGACAGCATACTACTTGGTTCCGCAACTAGGTGGCGGCACGTCCACCACTTACTGAGTACTAACTCGAGCGTACGTACAGTGGGCGCGGCAGTATATCGTAGCCCAACTAATGCAGTCTGGCCGCGCCAATTCCGGAAGAATGTGCTATTGCGTTATAGTGGTGAAATAGCACTATTTTACCAAATTGGGCCCTGTATCCTTCAAGTTCTAAACCATGCAGTCCAATAATTCACTGTAGTACTGCTTCATGATCGCCCTTTCTTTCTGCGACAAGTTTTTGAAGATTATTTCCTTTCAATCTCAAAAAATTGTGGCCATGACCTTTCCGGCCGACGGGCCCGTCTTTGCTGTCTTCCGCGCAGATTGACTTGGAAAAATCCATTGTTTTGACTGTAGCTTGATCCCTGGAGTATAATTATATATCCAAGTGTCATCAACTGCGACGACTTGACGCAAAAGCTCCTACGAATTTCGTTTAAAGAGGTCCAAACACTACTTCGACTTTGACAGCCGTGTCGGCCTGTTATCCACCGTGAGCAATCACGACACCCATTGGGCCGACACCTTTCTAATACTTAACTTATTATGTAAAACAATGATTTTCGTTCCGAACGACACGCCTACAGCCTCTGCTGCTTTGCACACTTTAGTTCGCCGATTATCGAGAATCATGTCGTGGATCTTCCTCAACGGTGTCCTCGGTAACCACGTCTGCCGGGCATCATATATATATATATATATATATATATATATATATATATATATATATATATATATATATATATATATATATATATATATGCTTTATTTGTTTGCTGTACTTTTTATGATTTTTTATTTGTTTAGGTGGACTGCAGTCTAAAATTGTACGGGACGTCTGCGTTTTGAGCGTCTATTGGTCGGTTTACAGTTCTCTGATTGGTTGTGTTTTCGGTCTGTGTCGATTGTATCGGTTTCCTGTTTTGATTATCGTAGTATTATAATTTGTCTATTTGTATGGCTTTTATTAAGTTTTGTTTAAATGTTTGTACTTTGATTTGTTCTGGTATTAATTCTTTCTAATTTTTTGTTTGTTGAATGTAGTATTTCCCAGATTTTCATTTTGTTGTGCGTCTATTGGTTGGTTTATAGTTCTCTGATTGGTTGTGTTTTCGGTCTGTGCCGATTGTATCGGAAAGGGACGAGTGACAAGTGACATAACAGACAAAAGTGACATATGAACTACGGCGGACGGAAAAAATTTCAACATTGCAGAGAGAGAGAGAGAGAGAGAGAGAGAGAGGGGGGGAGAGAGAACCAAAGAAACACTTGTTTTGCTCCATTGCTGGACTCGATCACATAACAGTCGGAGCACTAATATTGAAAGCCTATTCAGTCAGATTTCTGCATATGAAACGAGTGCTTAAGACTCTGGTGCTGAAAGACAATGAGCACATTATTATTGGAGCTAGAGCACTATTGTTAAAATCTATTCAATCAGGTTCCTGTATATGAAAGGGAGGTTCATGGCACTGGTGCTGGAAACATTGAGAACATTATTATTGGAGCCATTTATGTATTTGTAAATCTCCATTTCCCAAAAGGACGAATTGTTCTGTGCCAAAACTAGATATGTTAAGGATTCTAGCGTCGCTCTCCTTGTGGAAGGTGTGGCCGCTTTCTCTCAGATGGCAACCGAAGACTGAAGTGGTGTTGTCGACGTTGTTTCTGCTTCTTAGATGTTCAGAGACTCTAGTTCCCAGTGCTCTTCCTATATAAGCGGTGTTGCACTGGGGGTCACCGCAGCTGAGACAATACACCCCTGACTTCTTGAGGTGAGGAATAAAATTCTTATTATGAACCAAAATGTTCTTAACGGTATCCCTTGACATGTATGCGAACTTGATATTATCTCTCTTTAAGACAAGTGAGACTGCAGCAGTGATGGGGCCACAGTATGTGAGAGGAAGGTATTAAGGACTATCAGGCTGGGCTGGCGAGAGATTGGAGCTTGTTTCTCTCAAGAGCAGACGGCTCTTTTTCCTTATCAGTCTGTCTACTAAGTTGACAGGATATTCTTTATTTACGGCTAGTTATTAGTAACATTGAGCTCGTTATTAAAGTTCGTCCGACAGTGGGACTCTAAACAGCCTATTAGATATCTAATGGACGCTAACTTGTGGAACATATGGTGACAAGATCTATATGGAATTAGGTGGTCTGTTTGTGTTGGTTTTCTATAGATGTTTGAATTTTATATGCAGAAACCTGACTGAATAGACTTTCAATAATAGTGCTCTGACTGACATGTCTCGATCACATGTCATGCAGCCATGCAGCAAAACAGTTGTCTCTTTGTTTCTCTCTCTCTGCACCGTTGACATTTTCTCCGCGCTCCGTAGTTCATATGTCACTTTTGGCTGTTATGTCACTTGTCCCTCGTCCCTTTCCATTCGTATTTCACAATCAGAGGCCTGAAGATCCAGACTCCATCTTGCCGTCTGATAAAATTAAATTTAAAAAAAAAAAGAAAAAAAGCGTCTTTTACATTCATCCTCTGACTGCTTCAAGTCTTGCGATGTTCCTGCTTTCTTGTTGTATAACAAATAATTAACCAGTTTTGATAAAACTCGGCAAGTGCCTTTCTTTTATTAATAGCTTGGTTGAGTTCGTTAGCCAGAAAAACCGGACAGGGTTTTCCGGGAAAATTTTGAGTTTTCTTTCGAAAAAAAATTTTTCTCCGAAAATTACAAAGATATTTCGATAAAATTTGGTGCATATATTGCTTTGGGAAAGGCCTAACTATGTGCCAAAATTCAGCTTTCTAGGGTTACAGAAAATTGAATTATTCAAATTTGAAACATTTATGTTTAATATCACCGCGTTTCATTGACAATAGCTTATATGAGATCTAGTATGTTGTTGCCATGGTAACGGAACATTTGATATTATTGCGCAGGTCTGTTAGACGCTGTAACTGATGTTCATCGTATGAGATTATTTATATGTGTATTTGTTTGAGTCGACGAATTATTTGTGTCATTGGGGAAATTTTTATATACAAGTGCAAATTATTCCTTTATTAATGTTAGTGGGTGGATTAAACAGTGTTTGTTATGTTTTATCAACACATATAAAGGATCGAAGTTTTACAAAAGGGCTGATATGCAACAGGTTAGTTCTTACTCTCTAATGTTTTGGCGGTAGTTTTAGTTAAGTTTATGGTTTAACGGTCCATAATTTGAGGCTAATTTTCGTACAAAACATTCGTCAATGAGGAAACCGCCACTTTAGAATTTTAAAGATTTCTTCAAATGAGCGCAAACTAGGCCCCCTGGAATCCATATCCGGGTTTACGTTCAGTTTTGATCTGCTTACATATATACAGGGTGAGGCGTTTCTACAGTAAAGCTGAATATAATTATCATTATACAAGAGACGAGAAAAAATTGTATAAGTTAATTATAGGGTGTCTTGAGCTGCATCTTATAAAATTATTTTGACAATCACCGGCTGGCCCATAAGTCGATCGTTGGTGATCCCTACAATTTTTTTTCGAACAGCCTTATTTTATTGCATTTTTTATCGAAATATGTTTGTAAGAAAAAAATCAAGACGCAGTAAGTGCGTTTTTGGTAGCAAATTTTCATTAAATGCTTCAAATTTCAATAACTCAATCTGCTATTAACCTAAGATTTGTTGGCTAGAAAACCAACGTTTAAGGTTTATTGTCGGAAATTTTTTGTACATTTTCAAACAATAAGTTATTGGATAAAATATGGCACATTTTTTCTACTATATAGGTTATAGCGGTAACCAAATTGATGACTGCTTGCATTAAAAAGACATATTTGATATTCAAAGCATTTTTATAAAAATGCACTGCCATAACGCACTTGCTGCGTCCAGGGTTTTTGTGACATAAACCAGCGTACCAAATTGGCTGCCCTTACTTTAGTTTCGTAGATATAAACTTTTTCCGAAAAAAAACACAAACGTTTCCGAGAAAACCGGGGCCAATTTTTCTGGTTAACGAACTTATCCAAGCCACTTGCAAAAGGAAGGTACTATTTTTTGAGTTATCGGTGTGATACATACATACATACATATATATATATATATATATATATATATATATATATATATATATATATATATATATATATATATATATTTATATATAAACATATAAAAATTTAAAAGTCGGGATCTCCTCATTAGTGATTTGTTTAAAGAAAATTCACTAAAATGTATATGTACAAGATATATGCCTTAAATTTTTATTTACGTGCATCAAGATAAAGACATGTCGATATCTGCCAAACCTCACTTTACGGGATCTTTAACCTGGATTTGTGGAAATATTACCCCTTGAGAAATATTTCTTTCACAGTTTGCTCTTATTCGCCCCTTTAGCTTTACGGGGAAGTTAGAATACTCAAGGGTCGTTCACTGGAGGTTCAGGAAGGTGTTATGTTCACCTAAATGAATATCGACAGGCTCACCTCCAATATCAAGAGGGATGTATTTGGATATGCCATCTATATAAACAGGATATAACAATAACATGCCACGTCGTATCTGTTAGATTCTAGGGTTACAATAGGGAATGATTTTACGAGGTGTTAATCAGGTACTGCCTAATTATATATAGCAACAAAGTAGGCCAGGTTAGACGAATTCTAACATATCAATATTATGCTACAAAATATAAAACAAATGATTATAGTAAATACACATTTAGAGACTTTCTCTGGCTTTACAATATTTTCTTATCTGCAGCCAGTTTCACCGTTTCAGACACGACCAAGATGAATATATTTATACGCGTTCATAGCAACTGTGAAAAAAATCAGTTGCCACTGTGGGGTATTTTGAACAAAAAAATCTTTTAAAAAAATAGAATTGACCAATGGTCTAATTAAAATGTCTATGTGATGGTATGTCGATTTTCAACATGAAAATAAAAGCAACTTAACAACAATCATAATAATAAATAACCAAACAACAAAAACAGCAACAGAAGCAGGATCTATGTAACAAAAATATTGACATCAATCAAGTTATTACATTATTACAACTAGTTTTAATATAGTTATAGGTATTCTGTTTGTTATGTTTAATTATAAAGAAGAGTTTCAAAGAGTAATAGTAATAGTAATTTTTACAATAAACAAGGCAGTTGTTGTAGTGTATATGCTTTTTTATTTCTACAGCTTAAAAAATCAATTACTTCTACAAAGATATAGTGGCTCTATGCGATTATTTACTGTAGGTCTAGGTTGAGTTGCCATAATATGTTTTGCAAATACATATTTATCATCGTGGTGTATCTGATCTTATAACTTCTAGGAGTTTGACTGCGTTACAATGTGTACAAGCTAGTTTATAAATTCCAGCTTTCGTCAAGAAACACGATTTTTCTTTCGCGTTAAATAGCAAATCATGCGTCGTGTTGTAGGATTTAAAAGTTACCTTTATATTTGTACTGTCATTTCAGATTTTGGGAATGTTTTCGAAAATAAAAGAGGTCTAACTTTTGGTATATAGTTTACTTTTAGTGAATTTTCATTAGGAAAATTAAGAAAATTCACTAAATACCGAGACAAAGCTTTCGTCCAAAAGCGGTAAATTTTAGCATGCGAATGTATACTATAAATAAAAAATTTCGGGACGCAGCAAGTGCGTTATAGTAGTGAATTTTCCTAAGAATTGTACACTATTAGTAAGATAGTGTTACAAAGCACTTTAATAGACGTAGGTGCGATGTTGCCTCATCTCCAGAACTTCCCCAACATCTGGGAATTTTTGCACAATCTGGCAACACCGCCCCCCACCCCCCTGGGGGTGCCTGTGGTGACCCCCCTCAGGCGAAGTCTCAACCCTCTAGGACCAGAAATGACGAAGTTACCAACTTGTACCCCGTCGGAACGGATAACTGAGGTCTGCGCATTCCGAACACCCTGTATACGCAGAGAACCGTTACACCCTGTATACGCAGAGAGATCTTATAGTTCGAGAAACACCTCTTGTGTAACATAGGAGTGATGACCACATTTGGATCACCTGTATATACATCCCCCTGTATACATACGGGACCGATCTGTATTCACAGAACCTTCTAGTAAAAGAAGGTCCTGGAACGTCCTGGAATGGAACGCTCTAGAAAGGAGGGGAAGGTACGGCGAGTATATAAAAGCGAAAGCAAGCCAGCCCGAGTTAGTTCAGTTCGGTTAGAGAATGTGAAGTGACTTGAACAAGCAGTAATCAGTGTGAAGTGTTAGACTGTAGTTCCAGTATAGTAACTTGTGTGCAGATTAGTAATTGTAAGGCCAGTAAATTAAGTATTTTGTGAGAGAGATATTCTAGAAATTTTATTGTATCCATATTTAGAGTGTAAATAAAGTTGTTTTGTTAAAATTTAAAGTCACTTATCCAGAACCCGGAGAAAACGTAACAATTTGGTGTCAGAAGTGAACAATTAAGCTAGTTGTAAATGGTAAACAACAGATCGACTGACTACGACAAGATGGCTGAAATCAAAGAGTTGATGGACTTACTGAACAGACAACGCGAAGAAGACGAGAGAAGACGACAAGAAGATAAAGAAAACCTCAAGAAGCAACGCGAAGAAGACGAAAAACGGCGACAAGAAGATAAAGAAGACCTCAAGAGGCAACGTGAAGAAGAAGAACAACGGTGACAAGTAGGCGGCGCGAAGAAGAAGAGAGAAGACGACAAGAGGAGGAACAGAGGCGTCTTGAAGACAAAGAAGACATCCGAAGTATGTTCCACGATATGAGAGTCGATGTAAAAAAGAAATTGAACAGATTAACGAACAAATAGAAAATGTGGACAGGAAAGTAGAAAATGTAACAGAGGATTTGAATAAACGATGGGAAGAAGTTGAAGGATTGAAAGAACAAATGAAAATGATCATGAAAAAAACAGAATGCACACATAAAGAACTGACCGAACAGGTGATTGTCCAGACTGATAGAACTGAACCAAGAGGACTTACTGGAATGTCCCTAGTTCAAAATCGCCCGGAGGCGGATGTACCAGCTATGCAGCAGCCTAATGGAAACTTAAAGCCGCCGACTTTTGACGGAGAAACCTCGTGGCCCATGTACAGGAGGCAGTTTGAGGCGGCAGCTCTCAGCAATAGGTGGAGTGAGCAACAGGCAGCAACTGCTCTAATTCTCTCGCTTCGAGGCAAAGCCCTAGAAATCCTCCAGAACATCCCGGAGTCGAAACAGCAAAACTACTTAACAGTGATACAGGCCCTAGACTTGAGATATGGTAACAAGTACATGAGCCAGGTCTACCAGACACAACTAAAGACAAGGGTCCAGAAGCCAAATGAGACTCTGCAAGAATTTAGTGCTGAAGTGGAGAAACTTGTGCGACTGGCGTATCCCCAAGCCCCAGAAGAATTTGTCAACCAGATCACCGTCCAGACCTTTATCGATGGGGTACTTGACAATGAAATGCAACAAGCTTTGAGGTTCGGGAGGTTCAAAACACTTACAGACTGCGTCATTTATGGCTTGGAATTTGAAGCAGCGAAGAATGCATCTCAACCTCGCCGCAACAGGCTGCGCGAAGTGAAGGAGATAGAGGACCATGCAGACACGAGAGAGGACCTAAGGCGAGAAATCAAGTTGATGAAGGAAGCCATAAGCAAGCTCACTGCAACGGTTGGAGCACGTCAGACGAAAGCAGATTGGTCCCACATAGAATGCTACAAGTGTGGTAGGAAAGGGCACATAAGTAGGCAGTGCTCACAAAGCCAACAGGTGGCTCGCAGGGGACAGGAATACACCAACAGGGAGCGCCGTCAGGGACGCCAGTGTAAGAGGGCGTCAGCTGGCGTGCGAGTTCCAAGGCCCCAAGGTCAAGGTCTCCACTATCCGACGCTATCGCGAGAGCCTCGTTATACCTGGCAGCATAGACGGAAGACAATGCAGTTTCACCATCGATACTGGCGCCACTAGATCTGTTATACGCCCAGACATGTCGCCAAATATGTCGGCATTCGCGACCAACAAACAGCCTGTGTTGGAGACAGCGAAAGGAGATAGGATACCCGTGCATGGAGAGGCCACTGTTTACATTAAGCTGGGCAGTACTGAGCTTCAGGTAAAGTCTGTCGTCGCAGAAATCGTCGACGAATATATTCTGGGCTTGGATATAATGGTAGAGACTGTATATACCAGACCGTTGTGCCAAGTGAGTGCATAGACAGTGTTCTTCAGGAGTTACACAATAGTAGGAGTGGAGGCCACTTTGGGATCAACAGGACTCTCGCCAGAGTCAGAGACCGCTTCTATTGGATAAACTGCCGAAGAAGCGTGGAAGAATGGTGCAAAAGGTGTGACCAATGTGCTTCAAAGAAGGGACCAAAAACCCGATCCAGAGGAAAAATGATGCAGTACATCTCAGGTACACCATGGGAGAGAGTTGCCGTAGACATCGCATGACCTTTTCCAATCACCGAGTCTGGGAACAGATATATAATGGTGGCGATGGACTACTTCTCGAAATGGCCTGAAGTTACGCCGATCCCCAACCAAGAGGCAACGACCGTGGCAGAAGCCCTGTTGGAAAATGTCATATCGCGGCATGGCGTACCATTGGAGATTCACACCGACCATGGCCGGAATTTCGAATCAGAAGTCTGGAAGAGCCTAATGGACTTGCTAGGCATAAAGAAAACACGAACAACGCCACTCCACCCTCAATCAGACGGCATGGTAGAACGGCATAACAGGACCATCAACCAGTACCTTGCTATGTTTGTCGGTAAGAATCAGAGAAACTGGGACAAGCTGATACCTCTGTTCCTCCTAGCTTACAGAAGCTCTCAGCATGAAACTACCGGCTACATCCCATCCATGATGTTGACCGGCAGAGAGATGCGGTTACCAATCGACATGACGAGACCACCACCGAACGAGGACATAGCGGACCTAGCTACGTTACCTGAGTATGTCGCCGACCTAGAAGGAAGACTGCGCACTATACACCGATGTGTCAGAGATAGGCTCCTCTTGAGCAGTGACCGGATGAAGATGCGCTTGGATCGCAGAGCAACACCCCATACATTCAAGGAAGGTGATGCAGTGTGGCTGTACCAACCAACAAGGAGAAAGGGCCTCAGTCCCAAACTTCAGAAACCATGGGAAGGGCCATACTTGGTGACTAAGAAAATTAACGACCTAGTGTACAGAATCCAGCTGTCTCCAAGAACTAAACCCAAAGTTGTTCACATAGAGAGGTTGAGTCCCTATCATGGCAACGAACCCCCAAGTTGGCGGCCGGTAAATACTGTTCGGGACGAACAGTCTTAAGGAGGGGGCAGTGTTACAAAGCACTTTAATAGACGTATGTGCGATGTTGCCACATCTCCAGAACTTCCCCAACATCTGAGAATTTTTGCACAATCTGGCAACACCGCCTCCCCACCCCCCCTGGGGGTGCCTGGGGTGACCCCCCTCAGGCGAAGTCTCAACCCTCTAGGACCAGAAATGACGAAGTTACCAACTTGTACCCCGTCGGAACGGATAAGTGAGGTCTGCGCATTCCGAACACCCTGTATATACACCCTGTATACGCAGAGAACCGTTACACCCTGTATACGCAGAGAGATCTTATAGTTCGAGAAACACCTCTTGTGTAACATAGGAGTGATGACCACATTTGGATCACCTGTATATACATCACCCTGTATACATACGGGACCGATCTGTATTCACAGAACCTTCTAGTAAAAGAAGGTCCTGGAACGTTCTGGAATGGAACGCTCTAGAAAGGAGGGGAAGGTACGGCGAGTATATAAAAGCGAAAGCAAGCCAGCCCGAGTTAGTTTAGTTCGGTTAGAGAATGTGAAGTGACTTGAACAAGCAGTAATCAGTGTGAAGTGTTAGACTGTAGTTCCAGTATAGTAACTTGTGTGCAGATTAGTAATTGTAAGGCCAGTAAATTAAGTGTTTTGTGAGAGAGATATTCTAGAAATTTTATTGTATCCATATTTAGAGTGTAAATAAAGTTGTTTTGTTAAAATTTAAAGTCTCACTTATCCAGAACCCGGAGAAAACGCAACAATATATTATTAAAACTAATTCTTTAAATTTAAATGGACCTTGAAGATCGGTTTTACAGTCCCAGTTAGAGATTATTTCAAAAAGATTATGTTTTATATGGAGCTAAAAAATTAAAATTTGGTCTTAGATATAATATGTAAGTACCTGCAAGTGTCTTTAAAAAAATTGTGTTATTTCATCAAAGTTACAAAAGTTTTTCAGAAAAAAAAAATTATTTACAAAGGGAATGTACCTGTCAACTTATAGATATGGCAGGTATTTTTCCTTATTAATTGTATTTTTTTTAAATGTATTTTAACAATCATTAATGATGAATGAATGAATTGTTTATTTGCATTTTATAATTTTCCGTAAGTTTTTCTCATAATTTGTTTTATAAAATGCAGTTAAATAGTGAAACTGATATACTTTATGTTTACGGTATTGCGATGAGAACGCTATAGCTGCGTGTCCTGAATACAATTTTAGATTTCCAAACAGGCGTTAACATTCGCTTTGAGGTTTTTTCAATGTATGTATTTCGAAGCCTTCGTTAAAATAGAATTAGTTATTATCGTAGTAGAAGCCCAGTTTGAAATTACACTGTTACTGACGAAACTGCCATTATTGATGCAACGCTGGATGTTTTACACCCTTACCAATACCAAAGCGTACATCACTTGCAGCCCGGTGGGGAAGTACAGCGACTTGCTCGAACAGCAGCAACAAAATCCTATTTTTATTAGTGAAATTTTGGGGTCAGATGAATTGATGTTTATTTGTCTTTGCGTCCAAATAAAGTGACTATATTTTAGTCGACCCAACCTTATTATGCAGAGAGCATACTTGATGTAATGATGGTGGTTTATGACTCGCATTACAGTCGCTTTACATATCGTCAGCATGTGACACACATAATTCAACACTGCGACATTTAGCCGATTCTGCAATGCTGTTGATTTACTGCAACTGGTAAGGCAAAGCTTGAACAAAACACTTATCGACGGTTGCTATTAATTTAGCTAATGCCTGATGAATTATTGATTTAGATCTTATTTAAAAAATAAGATTTATGAGCGACACATGAGAACATATGTAGCTAATTTTCAAACGGAATCTGAAAACACAGATGTGATCTGGATTTATTTAAACTACATACGTTCTGAGATGTACGACAGGGTCGCCAGCTCGGTGCGGAACCAGGTATAATGTTGTCACGACAGCTTCAAATAACACAAAATATTTTAAAATAGAGACTGTGTACAACCAACTAACCATTTTGTATTTTTTTTTTATATCAACAACACACCACGAGCGCTTACAGCCTAAATACTATCGTACCGTGGGTGTCGACAAGGAGGAAAGAGACAACTTGTTATTTCTGGACTTGAAGGTTTGGGGGTTCGGGGGAGAAGGAAAAACATGTGCCGGCAAGGAAATCCACAACTTGGAAGTCCTCGGGACAAAAGAGCGGGCATAACAAGATGTTCTATGTCTGGTGACTTGGACAGTAAAAGGGTGCATTCGCTCTGTTCCCCTGGTAGATCTGTTGGGGGCAGCAGGTGGATGAACTTTGGAAGAAAGCTTCTGTGAGCAGTGCCCGTGCAGATATCTATAAAGCAGAGAGAGAGAGAGGTCACCAACGGCACGTCGGTGGGCAAGGGATGCCAGCCTTTGGGTGAGACGTATAGCTCTCTTCTGAAGGGAGTACAGGATAGCGAGTGTAGAAATGGCAGCAGCACCCCAGATGTGGGAGCAGTATTCGGGGTTTGGCCTTATTTGCGAAGTATGTAAGGTATAGAGATTAGCTGGTGAAAAGTATTTGCGAGCCCGGACGAGGAAACCTAATTTCTTAGCAGCCGCTTCTGCAATTGATGTGACATGTTGGTGCCAATTGAGATTTCGATCCACAGAAATGCCAACAAGTGAAAATGACTCATTACTTTGAATAACTTGGTTGTTCATTGTGATGGGTCTAGGGCTGGTGTATCTTTTATAAGAAAGAAAGCAAGACTGATATTTGGTGGGGTTGAATTGTACAAGATTTCTACTTTCCCAGTCTAATATTTTTTGGAGATCCACAGAGACAGAACCCTCCATGAGTCTGCGATCCTCATCTAATTGGGTCAAAGAGACCGGCTTAGAATATTGTATATTTGAGTAGAGGGTGTTGTCGTACGCGTAACTGTGAACTGGGTTAGATGTGCTAGAGGGGAGGTCATTGATGTGGATAAGAAACAAAGTAGGGGCTAAAGCTGAACCTTGAGCGACATTAATTGGATATAGTTTAGAGGAATGGCCATCCACGACAACAGAAATGCTCCGGTTGGACAGTAAGTTTGCTGTCCAGGTACAGAGTTTTGGTGGCAGGCCATAGGCGGGAAGTTTATTAAGCAGTGCTGCATGCCAGACCTGGTCGAAAGCTTTGGATATGTCTAGAGCGACAATCTGGGATTCACCGTGTAGTTCCATAGACTTGTTCCAAGAATGGGTGACAAAGGAAAGGAGGTCGGCAGTTGATCTGCGCTGAAGGAATCCATACTGCGTGTCGTGGATTAGACTGTGTTTTTCAAAAAATTTAGTAATTCGGTGTTTACATACTTTTCCATCACTTTGGAGATGACTGAGAGGAGATAGATAGGCCTGTAGTTGCTAGGAAGCGCTTTGGATCCTTTCTTGGGGACGGGTTGTACTCGAGCAGTTTTCCAGTTACTAGGGAATATACCTCTATTGTAAGATGTCTGAAACAGACGAGTCAGGACAGGAGCAAGTTGTGGTGCGCATTTTTTGAGAACAATTGCTGGGATCTCGTCAAGGCCAGGTGCTTTCCTGGTATTAAGAGGAGATAGCATCTTTCGTACCATTTTAGTTATGACATCCGTCATTTTATGCGCGACATTGGGGACTGTCGGTGGTTGAACATTTGGAGGTGGGTTGAGAGTATAATTGCCGGCGAACAACGAGGCAAAAAGTTCAGCCTTGCCCAGGGCCGTAGAAACAATTTCATCCCCTGAGACAAGAGGTGGGAACGTGCTCTTGCAGAAATTATTCCCAATAGATTTAGCAAGAGTCCAAAAGAGTTTGCTGCCCTTGGAGCTTAAGAGGACTTTGTTTTTGATGTGGTTATTAAACGAGTTTTTTGCCTCAGAAAGAATGCGGACATAGCAGTTTCTTGCGTCGTTAAATGCTTGTCAGCCCTGGCACATTTCTTTACTAATATAGAGACAATGTATGTAAGGCTACATGTATTCTCATTATAATTAGAACCGCAGACCGGTTTTGCTCTAATTAGAGCTCATCAGTACGGTATACTAATTATTGCGAGAACACACCCATAAAGTAATACGGCTATGGTAGCCAACCTCCTAGAACACTGTGAGCTGTACGACAGGGTCGCCATCTCATACCTCAGATGCACTTATCTTAAAAATAGTTGGAATAATGTAATATGTTCTAATACTTGATGTAAATCATTTTTTCAAATATTTAGTAAAATATATAAATATAATATTTGCACATATTACATACAGATGTAATGTTTTTTTGACATTAGCTTGTTAATAACCCCAGGTTTGTAATATTTTTACTCCGATGAGTTGCGTGGCTACTTCCTCGACGAAAATGAAGCAAATTCCATTAAGTGGAACAAAATTTCCTTATTTAGGCTCTACCTCATTTTTTTAGTGAATTTTTATTTTAAAATCATTAATAGAGAGGTATCGATGGTGAGACTTTGCAAAAAAAAATTCAAATGAGCGCGAAATTGGGCCCCTAGAACCCATATCCGGGGTCAGTTTCGATTTTTATATGTTTTTATATATATATATATATATATATATATATATATATATATATATATATATATATATATATATATATATATATATATATATATCCAACCGATAACTTAAAAAATAATTAACCGATTTTGATGAAACTCGGCCTTTCTTTTATTAATAGCCAGGAAAATCGGACAAGGTTTTCCTGGAAAATTTTGAGTTTTCTTTCAAAAAAAATTTTTTTTTTCGAAAATTACAAACATATTTCAATCAAATTCGGTGTACATATTGCTTTGGGAAAGACCTAACTATATGCCAAAACTCAGCTTTCTAGGTTTACAGAAAATTGAGCTATTCAAATTTGAAACATTTATTTTTAATATCACCGTTTTTCATTGGCAATGGCAAACCTGGCTTATATGAGATCTAGTATGTCGTTGCCTGGAAACAGAACATTTGATATTAATGCGCAGGTCTGTTACACGCTGTAAGCGACGTTTATCGTATGGTATTAGATTGTTTATATGTTTATCGGTTTGAGGTGGCAAATTATTTGTGTTATTTGGGAAATTTTTATATACAAGTGCAAATTATTCCTTTATTAATGTTAGTGGGTGGACTAAACAGTGTTTGTTATGTTTTATCAACACATATAAAGGAAGGAAGTTTTACAAAAAGGACTGATATGCAACAGGTTAGTTATTTTCTCTCTGATGCTTTGGCGGTAGTTTTAGTTAAGTTTATGGTTTAACGGTCCATAATTTATAGGTAATTTTCGTACAAAAAATTCGTCAATGAGGAGATCGCGACTTTAAAATTTTAAAAAGATTTCTTCAAATGAGCGCAAACTAGGCCCCCTGGAATCCATATCCGGGTTTACGTTTAGTTTTGATGTGTTTACATATATACAGGGTTACGCATTTCTACGGTAAAGCTCAATATAATTATTATTATTATACAACAGACGAGAAAAAATTGTATAAGTTAATTATAGGGTGTCTTGAGCTGCATCTTATAAAATTATTTTGACAATCACCGGCTGACCCATAAGTCGTTGGTGATCCCTAAAATATTTTTTCCGAACAGCCTTATTTTATTGCATTTTTTTATCGAAATATGTTTGTAAGAAAAAAAATCAAGACGCAGTAAGTGCGTTTTGGTAGCAAATTTTCATTAAATGCTTCAAATTTCAATTACTCAATTTGCTATTAACCTAAGGTTTGTTGGCTAGGAAACCAATATTTAAAGTTTATTGTTCGAAAATTTTTGTATATTTTCAAACAATAAGTTATTTTGATAAAATATGGCACATTGTTTCTACTATATAGGTTATACCGGTAAGCAAGTTGATGACTGCTTGCATTAAAAAGACATATTTGATATTCAAAGCATTTTTATAAAAATTCACTGCCATAACGCACTTGCTGCGTCCAAACTTTTAATTGGTAATTTTGACAAACATTTCAACTAATTATCACATACATGTCAGATTTCAAAATGATTACTATTTCATCAATATATACAGGTTGATTTACGGAACCCGTTAGTTAAAAATGTTCGTACTTCTACCTAAAAATTTTTCTGAAAATTTGGATCTAGCCATTATAGCTGAAGTCATATCCAAATGAAATATATTTTAAATGGCTGCTCTTCCGGTTATACCGGAAGTTACCATCAACTCTGTTATTTTAAATGAAACACCCTGTATATTATTACATGTTTGAATAGTACGTAGAATTTTGGTCTAAATTCATTTGGGACCTTATTTGTTATTCAGTATCTTCAAAAAATTTGACAGATGAGGTCAATTAAATCTGTATTTCGGCAACTTAGCAACAAACGACTACACAAATTGGTACATACAAACTACAAACAGCTAATAGAGTTCTTTCGAGATATTAGATCATAATTTCATTTATTAACAGAGGATGTGCAAATTGTACACTGTTTTTAAAAACTTTAAAGTCAAGTTAAAAATTTTAAATGAAACAGCTGTATGTTATGACCTCATGGTCCTTTGGATTGAATAATCTTTCGAGCGTTATATACATACCTATCTCTTTTGATGATATTTAAGATTTTAGCTGAAATTAAATTCTTGAATTTTTTTTAGTTTTTTGCTCAGTAGCTTATTGACATGACACCTAGTGACATTCGTGTTCACTACAGTTGTTATAATAACTTACAAACTATCTATTTTTATTGTTTTTGGCGGCTATATATTGTTGCAAAATAAGTGCATACTTAGTAAGTACTACTCAATTGAATTTTTAGCATCATGGAAAACTATGGAAACTATTCAAATACAGATTTTTTATTTATTTCAACAACACACCACGAGGGCGCACAGCCTAAATACTGTCGTACCGTGGGTGTCGACAAGGACGAAAGAGGCAACTTGTTAATTCTGGACATGAAGATTTGGAGGTTAGGGGGAGAAGGAAAAACATGTGCCGGAAAGGAATTCCACAACTTGGAAGTCTTCGGGACAAAATAGCGGGCATAACAAAATGTTCTATGTCTGGCGACCTGGACAGTAAAAGGGTGCATTCGCTCTGTTCCCCTGGTAGATCTGTTGGGGGGAGCAGGTGGAGGAACTATGGAAAAAAGCTCCTCTGAGCAGTGCCCGTGCAGATATCTAAAAAAGAGACAGAGGTCACCAACGGCACGTCGGTGTACGTGTAGCTCTATTGTGAATGGAGTCCAGGATAGCGAGTGTAGAAGCGGCAGCAGCACCCCAGGTGTGGGAGCAGTATCCGAGGTTTGGTCTTATTTGTGAGATATATAAAGTATAGAGATTAGCTGGTGAAAAGTATTTGCGAGCCCGGAAGAGGAAACCTTATTTCTTAGCAGCCGCTTCTGCAATTGATGTGACATGTTGGTGCCAAAGATTTCGATCCACAAAGATGCCAATAAGTGAAAAGGACTCATTACTTTGAATAACTTAGTTGTTTATAGTGATAGGTCTAGGGCTGGTGTATCTCTTATGAGAAAGAAAGCAAGGGGGTTGAATTGTACAACATTTCTACTTCCCCAGTCTAATATTTTTTGGAGATCCACGGAGATGGAACCCTCCATGAGTCTGCGATCCTCATCTAATTGGGCTAAAGAGACAGGCTTAGAATATTGTATATTTGAGTGGAGGGTGCTGTCGTCCGCGTAACTGTGAACTGGGTTGGATGTGCTAGAGAGGAGGTCATTGATGTGGAGAAGAAACAAAGTAGGGGCTAAAGCTGAACCTTGAGGAACCCCTGCATTAATTGGATACAGTTTAGAGGAATGGCCATCCACGACAACAGAAATGCTCCGGTTGGAGAGGAAATTTGCTGTCCACGTACAGAGTTTTGGTGGTAGGCCATAGGCCGGTAGTTTATTAAGGAGCGCTGCGTGCCAGACCTGGTCGAATGCTTTGGATATGTCTAGAGCGACAATCTGGGATTCTCCGTGTTGTTCCATAGACTTGTTCCAAGAATGGGTGACAAAGGAAAGGAGGTCGGCAGATCAACATCTGCGCTGACGGAATCCATACTGCCTGTCGTGGTTTAGATTGTGTTTTTCAAGAAATTTTAGTGATTTGGTGTTTATATACTTTTCCATCACTTTAGAGATGACTGAAATGAGAGAAAGAGGTGTGTAGTTGCTAGGAAGCGCTTTCGATCCTTTCTTGGGGACGGGTTATACTCGAGCAGTTTTCCAGTTAGTAGGGAATATGTCTCTATTGTAAGATGTCTGAAACAGACGAGTCAGCACAGAAGCAAGTTCTGGTGCGCATTTTTTGAGAACAATTGCTGGGATCTCGTCAAGGCCAGAGGCTTTCCTGGTATTAAGATAAGAGAGCATCTTTCGTACCTTTTTAATTTTGAAAATGATATCCGTCATTTTATGCGCGACATTGGGGACTGTTGGTGGTTGAACATTTGGAGGTGGGTTGAGAGTAGAATTGCCGGCGAACAACGAGGCAAAAAGTTCAGCCTTGCCCAGGGCGGTAGAAACAACTTCATCCCCTGAGACAAGAGGTGGGAACGTGCCCTTGCAGAAATTATTCCCAATAGATTTAGCAAGAGTCCAGAAGGGTTTGCTGCCGCTGGAGCTTAAGAGGACTTTGTTTTTGATGTGGTTATTAAACGAGTTTTTTGCCTCAGAAAAAATGCGGACATGGCGGTTTCTTCCGTCGTTAAATGCTTGACGGTTTTCTTGACTGGGATTGTGTAGAAGCTTTTTGTGAGCTTTGGCCTTTTCAAGTCTGGCCTTGTCACAGGATTTAGAGAACCAGGGCTTTTGAGTGGCTGCAGAGGTTTTCTGTGTGCGTGGAAAAATAATTCCATGCCAGCTTGGATAATTTCGGTGACGTTTTGTGAGATATCATAGGGGTCAGGATGAGAGAAGCAGACAGACGCCCATGGAAATGAGGAAAAGTAATCTCGCATTTCGTCCCAGTTCGCGGAGTTGTAGTGCCAAACGATACGTGGGTGTGATGACTGTGTGACCTCGGGCTGCATTGCGCAGGAAACAGTGACCATGCCGTCGTCTGAGCAACCAATGTGGGCGAAGACTGATATCGTCTTGATAAATAACAACACAATGTTTATACATGTTCTATGTGACTTGCTTACTGCTACAGGCATCGAATGATTTATGAAAGAACTCCATTGGCTCTGGCGTTCTTAACATGGGTTTCATCCAGCTCTGCAAAACCAGTTCTCTCTCTCTCTCTCTCTCTTTCTAGGAGTTTTTTATTTATTTATTTAATATTATTGGCTGCGGCATCTCAGGCCATTAGCACATTATTTCCCATCATTTAATATTTTTTACAAATTTTCCAGACAAAGTCAACTTGGCTCGCCCGGGAATCGAATCCGGGACCTCTCGCTTTGCAGGCTGGCACCTAGCCACCTGCGCCACGAGGGCGTCTTTCTAGGAGTTCTTGCCTGGTAGCATACTTTATTTTACATAACCCCACAGCTAAAAGTCAAGTAGGATCAGGACCGGTGATCATGGGGGCCACGGTCATGGACCGTTATGTTTTAGTTTTGAAAATGATATCCGTCATTTTATGCGTGACATTGGGGACTGTTGGTGGTTGAACATTTGGAGGTGGGTTGAGAGTAGAATTGCCGGCGAACAACGAGGCAAAAAGTTCAGCCTTGCCCAGGGCGGTAGAAACAATTTCATCCCCTGAGACAAGAGGTGGGAACGTGCTCTTACAGAAATTATTCCCAATAGATTTAGCAAGAGTCCAGAAGGGTTTTCTGACGCTGGAGCTTAAGAGGACTTTGTTTTTGATGTGGTTATTAAACGAGTTTTTTGCCTCAGAAAGAATGCGGACATAGCGGTTTCTTGCGTCGTTAAATGCTTGACGGTTTTCTTGACTGGGATTGTGTAGAAGCTTTTTATGAGCTTTGACCTTTTCAAGTCTGGCCTTGTCACATGATTTAGAGAACCAGGGCTTTTGAGTGGCTGCAGAGGTTTTCTGTGTAAATAATTCCAGGCCAGCTTGGATAATTTCGGTGACGTTTTATATATCGGAGGGATCAGGATGAGAGAAGCAGACAGACGCCCATGGAAATGAAGAAAAGTCATCTCGCATTTCGTCTCAGTTCGCGGAGTTGTTGTGCCAAACGATACGTGGGTGTGATGATTGTGTGACCTCGGGTTGCATTGCGCAGGAAGCAGTGACCATGCCGTGGTCTGAGCGACCCAGGGGGCGGTGACTGATATCGTCTTGATTCTCTAATAATCAAATTTTGCATATAAAAATTCGGTGAAAGGTTTATATGATTGAACTTTTTTTTTAAACAAACTGCATTATTTTCGCGTTTTGCTTACACATCTCAAACTAGACAAATTTATTAGCAAATCTACATATTACATAAACTACTCTGTTTGTTTTGCATGTTGGCTGTATGTGGCATGCATAGTAATATATTCTTCCGAAATAATAATGCAATTACATTATCGTAATTATTATTACACACACGAAAGCTACAGCGAACTAATAGCGCAAAATAATTCGCAGCACCCATCCACTTAGTTAAAGCTTAATAAATTATTTATGACTTTGTACTCAATTTGTTAAATGATATTGTTTAATATTTATGACTCGGTTTATTGCTCTTTAGCAGATGCATAAAACATAGCTGGTAATAAAGAGTATTTTGACTTATAGAAGCAGTGAAACAAGCCATTCTGGTGAATTGTTATTAAACAAAAATCACTAGTAGATAGGTATCGATGGTGAGACTCTGCAAACATTTTTTCAAATAAGCGCAAACTATAACCCTTAGAACCTACATCCGGGGTCAGTCTCCATTCTTATATATATATATATATATATATATATATATATATATATATATATATATATATATATATATATATATATATATATATATATATATATATATATATATATATATATATTGTGATAAAGTGTAACGATCACTTTTTTTTAATCTAGCATCGTTACTACTTTGAGAACATATAGAAGACCACAGGTAACTTAAATAGTGGCAAGCAACCCTATCTTAATAAAGCATATCAAATTTTAGTTCCGAAATTAGTTGTTGAAAATTCACTAATACCGTAAACCCCGTACTGCATTCCAAATGTGAACGTTAAAATTTAAATATCTGATGTCGCAATATATCTTTGTTGGGAAAATATGTCGCATTATTGCTGAAAGGATATTTCTGATTTCTAAAATCCCCCCAACTAACAAAAATGTTCCATAATTTTTAAATAATAGTGCAAATTTGTTGTGTTACTGTTATTGTACTGCTCATCGAAAGCAGTTTTGTTCTATTAAGACTGCCAAGGTGAGTATTTAGCTTCTCGCAGCAAAATGCTTCTTTAAATTTATTGTTAGAATGTTCTTAGAGCAGAATTATAAAACATTTTAGAGATTTCGTTTTTCGTTGTTTTGTAAACGTCTATACAACAATCGTTATAGAATATATTAGCTCACAGAACAAAATTGTTCTGTAATGGCTTTATACCAACGATCTTCCAAACATATCTGTCAACTTGCAAACATTTATAAAGCTTTTCTTTGGGTGATTATATGAGCAATTATTATAAAACAGTTTTGTTAACATTTTCTACGATACAATATAGCTGCGAATAGCATAGTCTACTTGAACGCAGCTGTTAAAAAACTATTTTATTGTTGGATGGAACGCGACTGTAATAGAAAATTTAGAAAACAATTATAGTACAAAATTATTCCTTTGCATAAAAGTGCGCTCGCTGGGATCTTTATAAAACAATAGGCATGGATGCAAAATGATGAAAATGTTTTGTATCCTCCTACTATGTCGAAAATCATAACTACTGGACAATTGATAGTCCCTTTATTAATCTTATTTTTAAAGGGGTAGACATTGATCCAATCCAATCCATAGCAGGTGGTAGTGGAATTTTCCTTTATGTAATAGTAAAGGATTTTTTCACGCCCGAGGAGGTACCACCCCATACATCAAGGGGCCGGTGAAGTCCCAACGGACGTTTCCGGTTCTGGTGTATGAGTCGGTTTCCCTTATAAGCAAAAATGATGATGGCTCCTCCTTGTATAAAATATTCCGGAGGCAAAATACCCCTCCATTCGGATCTCCGGGAGAGGGGTGTACAGGGGGCGCCAACATCAAGATTTAACATATCCTTTTCGAATATATGTGGCCTAAATTCTAACCTGAACTCCGTCCACCATTTCCTCCAGGCTAACAGGCCCCAACTCCTGTTCCTCACCGAAACCCAAATCAGTGCCAAAACAGCCACTAATCACCTTAATTTCCCGGGGTATGAGCTCCTTACTGCCTTTAGATTGCATGGAGGCGTGTGCGCATACGTCCGTAGCAATCTACCCTGCACCAGACTTCCCAATTTAGAAGCTGGAAGAAAAGACATACTATGGATAAAACTCTCTCTCAGGGCTGCAACTAAATTCATCTGTTGCATTTACCGGTCACCTTCTGACAACAACTTTGTCCAGCTCTTTGACTACCTTTCTGAAAAAACCGACTATCTGATTTCTGAATATCCTTCCTCCGAGGTCACTATTCTTGGCGACTTCAATGTCCATAATAAGGAATGGCTAGGATCTTCAAAAACCGATCCACAAGGGAGAGCAGCGGAGGCCTTTGCAGTTAGCAATTCTTTGGCCAATATGGTTCAGCAACCTACTTACTTTCCTCGTATCCCAACACACAGCTCAAATCCCTTGGATCTCCTTCTTACTACAAATCCTGAATGCTATAAGATATCAGTCACCGCCCCCCTTGGTCGCTCAGACCACGGCATGGTCACTGCTTCCTGTGCAATGCAACCCGAGGTCACACAGTCATCACACCCACGTATCGTTTGGCACTACAACTCCGCAAACTGGGACGAAATGCGGGATTACTTTTCCTCATTTCCATGGGCGTCTGTCTGCTTCTCTCATCCTGACCCCTCTGATATCTCACAAAACGTCACCGAAATTATCCAAGCTGGCAGGGAATTATTTATTCCACGTACACAGAAAACCTCTTCAGCCACTCAAAAGCCCTGGTTCTCTAAATCATGTGACAAGGCCAGACTTGAAAAGGTCAAAGCTCACAAAACGCTTCTACACAATCCCAGTCAAGAAAATCGTCAAGCATTCAACGACGCAAGAAACCGCTATGTCCGCATTCTTTCTGAGGCAAAAAACTCGTTTAATAACCACATCAAAAACAAAGTCCTCTCAAGCTCCAACGGTGGCAAACCCTTCTGGACTCTTGCTAAGTCTATTGGGAATAATTTCTGCAAGAGCACGTACCCACCTCTTGTCTCAGGTGATGAAATTGTTTCTACCGCCCTGGGCAAGGCTGAACTTTTTGCTTCGTTGTTCGCCGGAAATTCTACTCTCAACCCACCTCCAAATGTTCAACCACCAACAGTCCCCAATGTCGCGCATAAAATGACTGATATCATTTTCAAAACTAAAAAGGTACGAAAGATGCTCTCTTCTCTTAATACAAGGAAAGCCTCTGGCCTTGACGAGATCCCAGCAATTGTTCTCAAAAAATGCGCACCAGAACTTGCTCCTGTCCTGACTCATCTGTTTCAGATATCTTACAATAAAGGCATATTCCCTAGTAACTGGAAAACTGCTCGAGTACAACCCATCCCCAAAAAAGGATCCAAAGCTCTTCCTAGCAACTACAGGCCTATTTCTCTCCTTTCAGTCATCTCTAAAGTGATGGAAAAGTATATAAACACCGAACTACTAAAATTCCTTGAAAAACACAGTCTAATCCACGACAGGCAGTATGGATTCCGTCAGCGCAGATCGACTGCCGACCTCCTTTCCTTTGTCACCCATTCTTGGAACAAGTCTATGGAACAACACGGTGAATCCCAGATTGTTGCTCTAGACATATCCAAAGCATTCGACCAGGTCTGGCACGCAGCGCTGCTTAACAAACTTCCGGCCTATGGCCTACCACCAAAACTTTGTACCTGGACAGCAAATTTCCTCTCCAACAGGAGCATATCTGTTGTTGTGGATGGCCATTCCTCTAAACTGTATCCAATTAATGCAGGAGTTCCTCAAGGTTCAGCTTTAGCCCCTACTTTATTTCTTCTCCACATCAATGACCTCCTCTCTAGCACATCCAACCCAGTTCACAGTTACGCGGACGACAGCACCCTCCACTCAAACATACAATATTCTAAGCCTGTCTCTTTAGCCCAATTAGATGAGGATCGCAAACTCATGGAGCGTTCTGTCTCCGTAGACCTCCAAAAAATATTAGACTGGGGAAGTAGAAATCTTGTACAATTCAACCCCACCAAAACTAAGTCTTGCTTTCTTTCTCACAAGAGATACAGCAGCCCTAGACCCATCACAATGAACAACCAAGTTATTCAAAGTAATGAGTCCTTTTCTCTTGTTGGCATTTTTGTGGATCGAAATCTTAATTGGCACCAACATGTTACATCAATTGCAGAAGCGGCTGCTAAGAAATTGGGTTTCCTCTTCCGGGCTCGCAAATACTTTTCACCAACTAATCTCTATACCTTATACACTTCACAAATAAGGCCAAACCTCGAATACTGCTCCCACATCTGGGGTGCAGCTGCCGCTTCTACACTCGCTATCCTGGACTCCATTCAAAAGAGAGCTATACGTCTCATCGGTGACCCTACCCTCACCCAAAGGCTTCCATCCCTTGCCCACCGACGTGCCGTTGGTGACCTCTCTCTCTTTTATAGATATCTGCACGGGCACTGCTCAGAGGAGCTTTCCTCCATAATTCCCCCACCTGCTGCCCCCAGCAGATCTACCAGGGGAACAGAGCGAATGCACCCTTTTACTGTCCAAGTCACCAGACATAGAACATCTTGTTATGCCCGCTCTTTTGTCCCGAGGACTTCCAAGTTGTGGAATTCCTTGCCGGCACATGTTTTTCCTTCTCCTCCGAACCTCCAAACCTTCAAGTCCAGAATTAACAAGCTGCCTCTTTCCTCCTTGTCAACACCCACGGTACGATAGTATTTAGGCTGCAAGCCCTCGTGGTGTGTTGTTGACATAAAAAAAAAAATAAAAAAAATATTATAGCTTTTGTAAGAAGCACCGTTATATACTGTTTATTTCATGGCAAGTTGTGTATTCTGTAGCGTGTAACTTCTAAACATGTCCAATTTGCAATCAATAAATATATGTAAACAGGTAAAAAGAAGCGGTGCTTTTCGAAGAAAAGTCAATAAATATAAAAATATTTCAGAAAGTAGCAAATTTGTTAATAAACGTGTTAGTAGTGTTTTACATAGTAAGCAGCACAACAAAAAAAAGCAATTTAGGTTTGAGGTTAAGTCACATTGCTACTACATTTATGTTGCATAAATATGGCAGCTAACACGAGTTTAGAACTATACTGATGTGTAAGTGTTGCCGAAAATGATTTTATAGAACAATTAAATACACCATATGTGTTATAGAGCTACGCGCAGGTCTTTCTCAGTGCAGCAATGGGAAACATGTTATTTTAAAGTTCTATAAGCGCTGTTTGTGTATCAATCTGCTTACTGCGCCATCTGAAGCCACACTGTCAATATGATCATCAGTTTGCCCAAATATTAGGGCACAGGGCCGTACTTAGCCATAAATAGTTGTTAATGATCATGGTACAATAAGTAGAGATATTACATACACATCGCATTACATATTACATACACATACACATCCTCACACACGCACGTGCACGCATTAAGATCCGAAATTATTTTTTGACTTAAAATTAATTAAAGTGAAGAAATTGGCTTTGTTATTATTAACTGCAGGGGATTATAGTAAAATGTAAATATCAAGATCCTAAAACTTTTTGATCTCTTGTAGGAGTGGGGAGAAAAAATGTAGTAATAATGTAAAGCATACATAGAGACTTGGCAAATATCGGTAGCGCTAGTCTACTTTTACTGTGCAAGCCAAACTTTAAAATTGACAATAAAAGCCAATGCCAAGCCTACTTTATTTTTGATTAAATACGTCTCTGTTCATATTACAGGTTTTAATATATCGTCTGTTTTGTAGCAGTGTCTTAAGAGATAAAATAGTTATGTAATGGTTGCAGTGTGGTTTTGCAATAGCAAAAGTGATTTATAAAGCAGACGCCATGTTTTTATGCAATTCCTGTATTTGTTTGGTGGCCATCTTGAACGAAAAAAAATTCAATTAATAAATATAGAAATATTTGTGACCTGACAATTTTCACAATATATTATGAATATAAAACATGCGAAATGTGTAACAGAATGGGTTTAGGTCAATAAAATGAAAAAAAAACGAAAAATTGAATTTCGAGGTGATTTTTACAAATTAAAGAAATATTCATTATTTCGAGCGCCCTTCAAAATGTATCATATATGTAGCATATTGTACACAGAAAATTTTTCTTCGCAGGTGAAATCCGTCTTGCTGGTAGCCAAAAGGAGACTTTTTGAGTTTAATTTTCAGACCGTACTAGCATTATATCTTACGCCATCATATTTTAGTACTTATATTACTTTCATAATATTAGAGAACAATTTTAGGATAAAATAGTTCTAACAAAAACATTTAATAGACATATCACTCGTATAGGTATTGCAGTATGCAACAAAAAGTTGCAAAGTAAACTATAAAGAAATTCTAATAAAACATGATTTATAGTAACTCTATTAAGGCTCTATAACTGGCACCATGGTAAATGATTTTTAGTTTTATTATTGTTCCTTATAAAACTGTTTTATAAGTATCGTATATCATATTCTTTTACAGCTCGGTAAACATTTCTAAAACTATTCTATAACACCTTACACATCCCTTATAAAATAAACTAAAAGACTAAAGTGTTGTATAAACCTGAGCCGATTTTGCGTTTATAAGCGTTGTATAAACGTTACCAAAACGTTTATAGGAACAGTCATGTTTTATAAAAACTGTTTTATAAACGTTCTTATGACTACAATAAAACAACAAATTGCTAGTTGCCCTGTACTGACAAAACCCTGTCAAATGACTTACGAATTTTGTGCTGGTACAGACGAAACTTCTTTCGCTCATGTGGTGTCTATGGTGAGCACTATGCCTGGTGGCGACCCCTCTAATATCGACATGGGCAGTGATTATCACTTTGGATACGGGGGCAGACATTTATGTGGTTGGTGCCTGAGAGATTCATGTCGAGAAATCTCTAAGTGTTTCGACAACCATGTCAACATCTTCAGCAACGATAAGTGGTGCCGATAGTTCCCCTGAAGCTACTTTAGGCTATGCTGGCATTGCGGTAACAATAAACAATGTTACCAGAGTCATGATTTTCGTACTTTATCTCGACTTTACCTTCATTTTTAATTCGAAATAAAATTTTTGTTAAAGTTTCTCGCTACCTTTGCATTTTGGTGCGCACTACTGCGAGGTTAATGCAATTATGCTTTCGTTACATATCACTGACACCTTGATGGACATGACTTTCGCATGGATTTCTTTCTTTTCATTATCTCAACTTTCTCTTAACTTTCTCTCATATTTTCTCTATCTTCTGCTCATCGTGTTCCTTGAGGTTTATTTCGCTGCGCATTGTCTGGGAAGAAACGTTGGTGCGTATTACGAATTTAAATTTGTCGTACCGATAGTGACCCTGGGCGATGTCTTGCTAAAATTTCTGGGAACATTCATCTAGCCCTATCTCTACTTTATTTTGCTTTCCTCTGGTTTTCTGCTAGTCTTCCTGGCTAGCAGGATTGACTCAACCAAAGAACTAAGGCTGTTCAGTTATGGGCAAATAGGATGCATACCATGCGGTCATAACGAATGCTGCTTCTGTCGGTTGGGAAGAAAACGTGAACCGTGGATTCGCGCAGAAAACATTTTCTTTCTTTTAACCCCTTTCTTTCTCTATTCCATTACTTTTCTACGAACCCAGTCTTGACTATCCCTATCTTGACAATGGCTGACTTTTCCCTATATTCCTCTTTAGGTGCGTCTGCGTAATATGACTATGTCTGGTCGTGATGGTGACGACGTAAGTCGAAAAGTGAACACTTTAATACGACAGTTTGGTGAGTTGTGCAAAGCAAACCACGTATCATTAACCATGATAAAACATCGTTCGTAGAGTTCCGGAGTTGCCACCCACTGCCTCTCATTCTGCGACTTGAGGATGGTATGCACTGCTGTGCTACGAAGGGAAGGTTCCTTGGGGTCACGGTTGATCAGAATTTGTCCTGGAAGTCGCATGTTTTATGGCCTGTGGCAGGCTTAAATCGGCCTATTTTATGATATATAAGCTTAAGAACTCTTTAAGTGACGCACATTTGCTTTCTGTCTACTATTCAGAGGTGTATCCATTTATATCATACGGCATTGTTGTCTGGGTCAGTCCATAGATGTTAACAGGGTGTTTGTGCTTCAGAAGAGAATACTGAGGGTAATTTTTTATACGCACAACCTCGAGTTATTAAGAGAACTTTTTAAGAAAAAGGAAGTTAAGACCTTGGCAGAGATTTACCTTTATAAGGTAGGTACTGACTTTCATTTATAGCGAGAAACATATGTTGCCAAAACATTAAGACAATCACTCGTATTCCAGTAGGCATTGCAGTCACATTAATTTAAACCATTTTAAAGAATGGTGTACAAGAAATCCCCCGTGTATGCGGGTAGTGTTTTGTACGATTTGCTTCCGGGAAGTGTAAAATCTACTGGAAACAGAACCCCTTTTGAAGCCGGTTAAAAAAAATATTTAAGTGAGCGATCATTTTATGCGGTCGATGAGTTTGTTTCGTGCTCTGTGAGGCAGGTGATTTAATTGGATTTTTTGATGTTTTTGTACTTGATTGTTTTGTTGTTTAATATTGCACGTATATATTTTTATTATATTGCAGTCTATATAAGTGTATGCAGATGATTGTATCTATTGTGACGAGCTTATCAATGTATTATGACAAGAAGGCGAAAATAAATTATATATGAATCTCTCTCTCTCTCTCTCTCTCTCTCTCTCTCTCTCTATCTATCTATCTATCTATATATCTATCTATCTATCTATATATCTATCTATCTATCTATTTATCTATCTATATATATATATATATATATATATATATATATATATATATATATATATATATATATATATATATATATATATATATATCACACTCAAAAAATGATGGGCCGATTTTGATAAAATTTGGCACGTACCTTTCTTTTGTAAGTGGCTTGGATAATTTAATTAGCCAGGAAAATCGGACCAGGTATCCCGGGAAAATGTTGGGTTTCTTTTCGGAATAAAAAATCATCTCCAGAAATTAAAAAGCCATGGTAACCAAATTCGGTACGTAGGTTTACCATGTAAAAAGTAAGTAAGATTTTTATCTTACAAGAAAAAATGTTATAAAAAATGTATTTGTGTCAAATCATTTCTATGAAAATTCACTACCATAACGCACTTGCTGCGCCTAGACTTTTATCTATGTCTATAGTTTACTAGTGGTTTGTATTTATTGTTAGTAATTTTTTTGTCATTAGTTTTGGAACACCATATTTATTTCACCACGTACAGGTGGCTCAAATTCGAGCCTAATCATTGGTATCTCGGAAACTGTAAGAGATACAACGTCGGTTAAATTATGGAAAAATTGCGTAATTTGATGCTCAGCAAAATGCAGTTTATAAAATTAGAAAATTCCAAATACTTCCGGTGATAATCGGAAAAAAACGAAAACTCATAAAATCGGTTTTATTTTTTCTGGCGTTATTTTAAAAGGTCACACTTCATCAAGGTTACTTTTCATCCCCTACAAGATGGCATTTTCAAATTTGAAATCCGATGTTTCGTCTTTCAGAAACCATCATCAACTCCATTTTTTCCAAATACGGCCCTGGATTTTTTTATTTCATATTTTGTTACCTTTGGACTACCTCAAAAGAATGCCTCATCACAACGTTTGATTTTAAAACGTTTTGATAACAAAAAATTACATTTTCAGTATTTCTTGAAAATATTTAATGTTTACTTAACTTTTAAAATGGACAAATTAAAAAGCTAAAGTAAATGCTCGAATAGGCCCCCTTGGACTTCTATGCATTTTCGCATACGTCTTCGCAGATTGTTCGTAACAACCCGGTGGATTATTCTTCCTCTTGTTCGTAGAGTTGTGAATTCTAACACTCACTTTTAGCGCAAAATGTTTATATCAAGTATGCTTGAATAAGCGATTTTTCAAGAATCCCCCATAAAAAATAATCCAGCGGGAACAAATCAGGACTTCTGGCAGGCCAGCGCACCACTCCTGGGTTTCCAATCCATTGATTGGGAAATGTTTCATTAAGAAACTCGGTTACTGCCCTTCCATTATGGGGTGGTGCACCATCATGTTGCCACCACAGCTGCCGCAGCATATTTAACGGTTCATGTTCAAGCGCATCGAATATATAATTATGGATTTAATTAAGATACCGTTCAGTATTTAAGTTTCCATCATAAATAATTGACACTAAGATTTTGGTTCGTTTTTCTTCGAACTTGCCGATTTTGGTACGGATTTTCTCCTGCATAATAATGCTCATTGTTTCTGTTAAAAAGACCGCTTGTGGAAAAATTACATTCATCTGTCCAGATGATTTTATTTAAGAAATCATCATCTTGTTGCATTTTTCCATCAAGCCAATTGCAGAATTCAAGCCTTCTCTCACTGTCTCCTGGTCTTAGTTCTTGGCAAACATGAAGTTTATAGGGATGATACTTATGTTTTTTGAAAACCCTCTGAATTCGGCTTCTAGTCATATTCAGTTCTGAAGCAAATTGCCGTGTTGGACCACGAGGATTTTCCGTAACCTTTAACAAAACGTTTTGGTGAAATATCTTTGACATGTTATCGCAAAATATTATAGTAATAAAAGATTGCATAGCAGCATACTTACCGCATTTAACAGCTTCTTCATCTTCAGCTTCCATTCGTTGGCCGTACGAATTTCTAGGTTTACCAAAACTACCAAAGAGACCTAAATTTCTGTCCAAATTGTTTAAATATTAATAATGGGATTGTGGACGCTCGGGGTATTGCTCTAAATATCCTTCACATGAAATGTGCGAGTTTCTGTTATTACTATAATAAATCCAAAGCATATCACGTTTCTCGAAATTGTAAATAAAACACCATGTTTGCTCTCGTAATGTTTATTTTGAAAGTTAAATTGAAAAAGTTATATTGTCATATTATGTCAAGCAAGCTTGATATTTCTGAATATCGAAGCCGCCGAGATGAACGAACAGACATGTCATTGCATTGCATTGGATTGAACTTAAAATATTTGACTCATAATCATAGATTCGGGTTCATCTTTACCTACCTAATCAAATTATATTATTGAAGAAATATTTTGTTTCAAAAGCAGAGTCGTATTAAATATTTTCAAGAAAGACGGAAAATGTCATTTTTTGTTATCAAAACGTTTGAGATTTAAAAGTTGTGTTGAGGCATTGTTTCGAAGTAGTCCAAAGGTAACAAAATATGAACTAAAAAATCCAGGGCCGTATTTGAAAAAATGGAGTTGATGATGGTTTCTGAAAGACGAAACATCGGATTTCAAATTTGAAAAAGGCTTCTTGTAGGAGAGGAAAAGTAACATTGATGAAGTGTGATTCATTTTGTTATATCTTTTCAAATAACGCCAGAAAAAAATAAAACAGATTTTATGAGTTTTCGGTTTTTTCCGATTATCACCGGAAGTATTCGGAATTTTCTAATTTTCTAAACTGCATTTTGCTAAACATTAAATTACGTAACTTTGCCATAATTTAACCGACGTTGTATCTCTTACAGTTTCCGAGATCCCAATGACGAGGCTCGAATTTGAGCCACCCTGTACATAATATTCCTGATAAAATTTAAAGGATTTCGTAAAGAGTATGAAAGAAACCAAGAGCAGCTATTTCTGCCAAGTTCCAGCATAAAATCACTTAAGTCAAGAATATAATCTACTTAAGTAGTAAATCGATTTACTACCCGCATACTAAATGATCCTATTTTGTGCCTCAAACGTGTACATATAAAGAGGGATGTATGTTTGCCAAGAGAATACATTATCTCATGTGTTATTTAGACACTTCACCTGGGGCTGTATCTCCTGTGGTGTATACAACTGTCTTTGCTGCCTGCTTAGTACAAATAGAAAATCCTAGAATGAGGATTTAGTGTTTGTAGATGCCTCCTTACCACTTTAGTTTCCATGAAATTCTCTTTGTATCATCCCGTTCCCCAAGGGTAATCACCACTCGCTTCTAGAACATGACGAGACTTTGTTATAGAAGTGACATATAGCAATACAGGGTGAGGCACCAAGAGTTTCTGTGAGTAATTTTAATAACCGAACCGATTTTAATTCGGAAAATTTCGTTTCCTATGTTTTAGGCCAAGCCCAATTAAACTAAAATATTTTCATCGCGTGACATTTCCGGTTCTACCGGATGTGTCCATCAACTTCGTTATTTTAAATGCAATATGGAACTTTTGAATAAAATTTTATATTACACTCGTAATTTAAGGTAGACTTTCACTGGCATACCATGTGTCTAAAATTAACCATTCTCAAAATATTTCCTTTTTTTTTAACATTTTTGCAGAATCATAGTTGCACTTTATACCTGATAACTTGAGGGAAAAAAAAGCTACAAGATTCATCTTTTGCACACAACATACCAGTATGTGTACCTTCACGACACGTATCACAGTTTTGCGTTGCGGCATACAAGGTGATATAAATTGACTTGGCAACTTGACAACATTCATCTGATTTGTTATCTAGATGGCCAATTTAAGGTATGCAAACTATGATTTGATGGAGCTATTGGTTATTTATGATGTCATCGAATGATTGGTCGCACATGTCGTGCTTTCTCCGAAAAGTATCCAGATAGACCGTAGCCTAGTCCGGACACAGTAAAGATATTATTTAAGAATTGTTCAAGTTACGGGAATTTTATCCCCAAAAGGAGGAACAGAAGCGAAGTGTTGATAATGAGGTAAACTAAGTCAATGTCATATTTCGCTGCTGAGCCAAATTCATGTCTAAGGGATTGTCAAAGAGAGTTGGGTTTATCAACAACCACCATTCACAGAATATTCAAAAAACATAACTGCAGACCCTTCTCCTATCACTTAATCAATAGTTTACAGCCCAGTGATAACTCCCAACGTGTTGAATTCTGTGAATGGTTCCTTTTAAAAACACAGGAAGATGGAGCTTTTTGTGAAAAAATTATATGGTGTGATGAGGCGAAGTTCTGCAAAAATGAATCGTTCAATCGTCATAATATCCACTTTTGGCCAGATGAAAATTCTCACGTCACAGGAACCAACTATTGTCAAGACGGTTGGTCATTTAATGTATTTTGTGCCGTAAAAAATGATTCATTTACCTCATTATCAACACTTGGCTTTGATACAGACTTGGAGACTACTTCTCTGGCTTCACTGTTGGTTTTTGTAGGTGAAGGACGTAGCCAGCGCGTGAGCTAACTGGAGCAAGTGGCCCTTCGAATTCTGGAAGTTCTAGGATGTTCTTCAATGCTTCTGTGACTATAGTTTCGCTGCTTGAGGGTAACAACAATCAATGACTTGGCTTTGATTTCTGTTTTTAGGGGATAAAGCTCCTGTAACTTGAACAATTCTTCAATAATCTCTTTACTTTGTCCGGACCGGGCTTCGGTCTAGCTGGATACCTTTCGGAGAAAGGATGACATGTGCGACCAATTATTCTATGACATTTCCTATAAATAATTAATAGCTCCATAAAATCATAGTTTGCATACCTTAAATTGGTCATTTTTAACACTATAAAGGGCCTATTTTGTAATTTCGATAACAAACTTCACCGCGTACACTTCTAGCATCCAAGCGTCACTTGATTGACAAATTAAATTCCAAAGGCTACTACTATTGTTACAAGTTTGCAACTCTGATTCAAATAAATATGTATTTATCTCCAAAACGTTTACATTTAGGTATAGGGAATGCTAATCTAAATCGAAAGAGATTCGAAATGTCAATTAACTTAGTTAATAAAATACAGGTGTCCCATTTGAAAAACGCAGGTTTTGATCAGTTGAATCTTGTCAAGTTTCCAAGTCAATTTGTATCACCCTGTGTGTTGCACCGCAAAACTGTCATACATGTGGTGAGTGTACGCATACTGGTGCGTTGTGTGCAAAATATGAATCTTGTATCTTATTTTTCCTTCAAGTTATCCGGTAGAAACGGAAGTGTCACGTGAGCAAAAATATTTTAGGTTCATTGGGCCTTGCCAAAATCCTAGGAATCAAAATTTTCCGAATTAAAATCGGTTCGGTTATTGAGAAGCTCCTAACAGAAACTCTCCGCGGTTCGCCCTGTATAACGTTTGCTTTTTATATTGCACAATTCACACGACTTTCATCTTTTTAGCTAATTTTCGTGGAAACAATTTGCTACAACCAACGAATTGGAAATTTTGAAAAGTTATTTTAAATGACTCTAAATTAGAACAAGGCAAGTCAGTTTCGTTTTTCTACATATTTTTATGTATATATTATTTGATGGTGTTGCCTAGGGTATACAAAATAAGATTTGGGTTAATTGGAACATTATAGGGTGGTATTTCATCTGATACGGTTCATATATTAGAAGCTATAAATTTTAAAAAGAGGTGTTAAAAAATTATTATATTGTATTTTCTTAGGGACGATTAAAAGCAGAAACATCTACCCATTAACTACCTTTCATCTACTATAAATGTCAAGTAAAAATGTCACAATGTCAAAATCCTTTATCGTACTAAACTAAATCATAGGTAAAAATTTCTGGACGCAGCAAGTGCGTTATAGTAGCGTATTTTCATAAGAATTGTACACTCTTATTATACGGCATATTAGTAAAGTTAGTACTTTAAACTCAAACAGCCCTTGAAGATCGATTTTAGAGGTCCTAGTACTCGCACACTCGAGGAATTCTTTCGAAAGTGTTACCAGCGATCTCTCTATTATCAAAAAAATCTTTTGTTCTAGCTCCTTTTGAGAAAAATGCCCAAAACTCAATTTTCTATGAAACCAAATAATTAAATTTTGCTATATCTGTAGATAGGGTAAGTCTATTTAAAAGAAACTTATATTACACATTTCATTAAAGTTATACAAAAGATATCCAGAAGGAAACTTAATTAATATTTAGAAAAGTAAAATATCTGCCAAATTATAAACGCAGCAGTTATTTTTCCTTATTAATCGCCAGTATGATTTCGTTTTAGTCAACTTAAGCAAACCGTTTTTTTAATATCAATAATAACAAAATATCTGCTGAAAATTAAACCTCAGCCTCAAAGGTGACAAAATTATTCAGGCGTTTTAAACAAAAATGAAATCTTGTTCAAAACGTATGAAATCTGTGCACTATTGTTTCTTCAAATGTCAAAATAAAAGAAAAACTCTGGACGCAGCAAGTGCGTTATGGTAGTGAATTTTCATAAAAATGTTTTTAATAGCAAATATGTTTTTTAAAGAAAGCAGGCACCAAATTTGGTTACCAGTATAATCTATATATTAGAACCAATGTACCATGTTTCATCAAAATAACTTTATTGTTTGAAAATGTACGAAAATTTCCGAAAGTAAACTTAAATTGTTCCCGAAAAAACAGGTTTTCTGGTCAACCTTATAGGTTAATAGCAAATTGATTCAAAATTTGAAGCATTTAATGAAAATTCGCTACCACAACGCACTTGCTGCGTCCCGAATTTCTTTTCTTACAAATATGTATTATATTTCGAAGGAAAATACAAAAATGCAATAACATAGGGCGTGTTCGATTAAAAAAATTCACTAAAAAAAAAAGAAAATTTGAATCACCAACGATTTATGGGCCACGCTGTAATTGTGGAAATATTTTTTAAGATGTAGCTTAAGACACCCTACAATTAATGTATACAACTTTTTTTCGTAACTTGCATAATAACGGATATATTGCGCTTTAATGATTTTGTACGAAAATTCGACAAAAATGATATACCATTAAACGATAAATTCTATAGCCAACACTACTGCTAAAGCATCAGAGAAAGGGCCCATTTGAAATTAATTTTCTGGGAATATTTTAGTAAAATGAAGGACAATGACGATTGAAACTAAGAGCTCAGGCTTTGTAAAACATTATTCTTGAGACATTTTCCTTCCATATATCATATTAATTTCAGGTTCATTGCCTAAATATTAACAATTTTGACGTTTAAAATCGCGACTTTGACGTTTTGAGGTTAACCCAAATTTATCTTTAAATGCCTGTAACTTTTTTGCCCTTTAATCTACAGCGCTAAATTTTGGTAGGTACGTTACCCATAATGATATAAACCCGTGTACCAAATTTCGTTGCCCTTACTTTGTTAATTCTAGAGATATAATTTTTTTTCGATTTTTTTCGAAGGAAAACACAAAATTTTCCGGGAAAATCTCGGCGGATTTTCCTGTCTAACGAACTTATCCAAGCCACTCGCGAAAGGAAGGTACTCACCTAATTTTATCAAAATCTGTCCATTATTTTTTTAGTTACAGGTGTGACACATAAATATATAAACATATATATATATATATATATATATATATATATATATATATATATATATATATATATATATATATATATATATATATATATATATATATATATATATATATATATATATGTATGTATATATATATATATATATATATATATATATATATATATATATATATATACACATAAACATATAAAGTCTGAAACTCACCTCGGATTTGGGTTCCAGGGGTCCTAAATAGCGGTCATTTGAAGAAATTTTTTCAAAATTCAAAAGTCGAGATCTCCTCATTAGTGAATTTTTTTTAAGAAAATTCACTAAAAATAAGGAATCTGAAGATTGAAGAGCGAATCCTTGACGGCTTGTCACAAGGTGAAATTTCGGGACGTAGCAATTGCCTTATGGTAGCGAATTTTCATTAAATGCTTCAAATTTGTATAACTCAATTTTCTATAGACCTAGAAAGTTGAGTTTTCGCGGAATAAGGTATTTACGAGGGCAACATACCAACCAAATTTGATCAAAATAACTTTTTATTCTTTTGAGATACCATTTTTTTTCCGGAGAAATAATAATTTTTTTCTTATAGAAAAACTGATCCGATAGAGCTGGCGTACCCTGCATGCTTCTATGGGGATGAAATATAGCAATCAGGCCAAGGTATCCATGTAAACAAGGAAGAGTCGTGTTACACATTATTGTTCAAAAAATATAAACTTCTTCCGAAAATAAATATAATTGTCCCGATAACTGATCTGATTTTCTAGACAACGAATCAATTCAAGCGATTTACACAAAAACTATACTAGCCAAGATATAATTATTCACAAAAAGCTTTTTGACAAAAATTTTAAAAAAATTACACAAAAATTTGTAAACAACCCCTTTCACGAAAACTAACCATTTTCTTACGAAAATCGGCTTAAATGTTCACAAAATTTATATAAAATTATTTTTATGAAAATTAGCTGTTTGCTAAACAAATTACTTTTCAAGAAAATTCGAAAACAGATTTTCCATGTGTATTTGCAAATAGCTTTTTTTACAATAATCTATTATAGTGTTACAAAGCACTTCAATAGACGTAGGTGCGGTGTTGCCACATCTCCAGAACTTCCCCCAACATCTGGGAAATTTTGCACAATCTGGCAACACCGCCTCCCCACCCCCTGGGGGTGCCTAGGGTGACCCCCCTCAGGCGAAGTCTCAACCCTCTAGGACCAGAAATAACGAAGTTACCAACTTGTACCCCGTCGGAACGGATAACTGAGGTCTACACATTCCGAACACCCTGTATATACACCCTGTATGCGCAGAGAACCCTTACACCCTGTATACGCAGAGAGATCTTATATTACGAGAAACACCTCTTTTGTAACATAGGAGTGATGACCACATTTGGATCATCCTGTATATACATCCCCCTGTATACACACGGGACCGATCTGTATTCTCAAAACCTTCTAGTAAAAGGTCCTGGAACATTCTGGAATGGAACGCTCCAGAAAGGCGGTGGAAGGTACGGCGAGTATATATATATATAAACGCGAAAGCAAGCCAGCCAGTTCAGTTCAGTTAGAGAATGTTGAAGTGACTCGAAGAAGCAGTAACTAGTGTGAAGTGTTATAGAGTAGTGACTGTAGTTTGAGTGTATTAGTGACTTTTGTCCAAATAGGTGATTGTAAGGCCAGATAAACTATGTGTTTTGTGAGAGAGACATTCTAGAACTTATATTGTATCCACATTTAGAGAGTAAATAAAGTTGTTTTGTTAAAATTAAAAGTCTCACTTATCCAGAACCCGGAGAAAACGCAACAATATATTATATATAATACAGTACTTGATAATCACTAACATTACACAATAATTCAACAAAAAATGATTTATGCGAAAACTGACCTATATTTTACACGAAAATTTGCTGATAAAGTACATAAAACCTAAATTACATAATTTGTAATTAAATTTGAAATGACATACGGGCTGTCCGATTTGAAAAAACGAACTTATGTAAGCTATTAATGCAACAAAGACTCTTGCCGAGTTTCATCAAAATCGGTTTATATATATATATATATATATATATATATATATATATATATATATATATATATATATATATATATATATATATATATATATATATATATATATTCACTTATTTATTTATTTCTGACATACATTTTAAAAGGTAAGATACAAATAAGCCCAAGGCTTGTGGCTGTATTAAATGTACAATTTTAAAGCATTATATCTAAAATTTTTGCAAAGTTTCACCATCGATATTTAGGAAATTTTTTAAATAAAAATTCGCTAATAAGAACAAAACAGAAATGTCATTACCTAAACAAAAGGCTAACAGTACACGATGCTCCCAGGCGGTCACCCATCCAAGCACTGACCTTACCCGAGATTCCTTAACTTCGGTGATCGTACGACAATCGGTTTTGTCAATGTGGTATTGCCGTTCGCTTGACAGATTTATTTATCCAAGGTTTATATATTCATTATTAATTTTTAAGTTTCGATTTTAAATAAAAAATTCAATTATTTTCAAATTTTGCAATATTTACACAATTTTTAACACTCCTGATTGCATACGTACTGTTTCTGTTAATTTAATAACATAACTTATTTTACCGGTTAGGGTCTTGGACAACTAATATGATCAAGCAACGTTGATGTCGCTACCATAACGCACTTGCTGCACTGCTATATCCATACTTTTTGAAGATGAAATAAATAAATATGAACAATACAAAATTGTGAAATTAACATTTTAATAATTTACACAACATGTGTTTATTGGTATAATTTAAACTACTGCATGATATTATCTAGTTTGATTTACCTTAAATTTTCCATATACGACATGAAAAGAAAATAATAATGAAAATTCATTAAAACCTAAAAGTAAACAATAAGTACCTTATTCCAAGATTCTAAGGTATTAGCTGAGTCTTATTATTTGTTGATGACGTCTGTAAACAAAGAAGAAGAATATAACCTCGAATTCGCCCCCCCCCCCCTTACTGTCAATTTGCAACATAACAAATGACAATGACAAATAGCTAACTGGTGTTGTCAGATTTAACTGGGAGAGGGCGATGGGTTTTAAATACATTGAATAATGGGAAGCTTAATATTTATATATAATAAAACCTTGTTCTAGGTTGTCTTTAAACAAATTGAATAACTTTTATTAAAATTTTTATTTATTACTATATATTTTCCTGATTGTTTATTGTGACATAATTTTCTAACTTGTTGGTTCAAAGTTTAATTTGGAGCATTTGTTTGCAATAGCAGCGTAACCCCGATATATCTGTCTGACCTTGTCTAACATTATAGGCATCCATTCAGAGGTAATTTCAGTTTATATCGTAAATTATTTATTTTTTATTTGGTTATAACTCAAAATTTATTGAACCGATTCAGTTCAGATTTGGTAGAGAGGACCACTGATACGATATCTACGTGCGTCTAAAGTTTTAGTTTCATACTTCTAATAATTTAAAAGATATTGCGTTTTAAAACAGTTTTTCACATCTTTTTCTGAAAGTACGAGGCTTGTTCAATTAAAACCCATCTTTGGTCAGGTCAGCCTTGGAAACAGTTGTAATCGCTTAACTGACGTTTTGCAATGTTAGTTGTGTTTGTAAACATCACACTGATCAGCTCCTATCATTTGTATTTGACAGCGATTTTAAGTATTGTGATTTTAAAATGGCGCTTGTCGTTAACAATCCGTCCAAATACAATCAGCGTGCGGTCATTCAATTTTTGTGTGCTGAAGGTTTGCAATAATTGCAAATTCATACGCGAATGCAAGTAGTGAATGGAAATGCATGTTTTGCGTATCCAACTGTCAAGGAATGGTGTCGAAAATTTAAGAGTGGAAGAGTGGAGACGAATGATAAGCCGCGACCAGGTGCATTGAGTACTGCATCAACAGACAGGAATGTGGCATGTGTAGAAGGCCTGATTAGAGAAAATCGTCAAATATCAATCAGAGCAATTTCAGAAAATGTTGGTGTGACTATAGGATCTGTCCATAGTATCGTATACAAACTGGGTTACAGCAAATGTTGTGCGCAATGGGTTTCTCGCCTTTTGTTAGAGGACCAAAAAAGCTTGCGAATGGGCTTATCTTTGCAACATCTCACGGAATACAGGCAAAACGGTAATTACTTTCTTTCGTCAATAATTGTTGGCGACGAATCTTGGTGTCATTATTTTGAACCATCAAGTAAGCTGTAATCGATGCAATGGAAACACGCAAATTCTCCGTCACCAAAGAAGTTTAAGTTCAACCTTCTGCAGGCAAGGTCATGTTAACAGTTTTTTTGTTCGACCATGAAGGACCCTTGCTCATAGAGTTTACAGAACCTAGAGTGCATATCAACGCAAACCTGTATAATGAAACTTTGAACAAGCGCCATCAAGCAATAAGACGAAAACGTCCAGCGAAGCTCTCACGTGGTGTCATTCTGCTCCACGACAATGCTCGGCCTCATGTTGCCAAAGTAGTGAAAGAAAATCTACAACGAAAAAAATAAGAGGATATTAGAGCTTCCACCATATGGTCCCGATTTATCGCCTCGCGATTTTCACATCTTTGGGCCACTGAAAAAGGCGTTAAAGGGTAATCGTTTTCAGTGGGACGAAGAAGAACAAAATGCCGTAAAATAATTCTTCGGGCAGCAGCCACAAGAATTCTTTAAGCAGGGTATACATCGGTTGGTGAAACAATGGAAAATGTGCCTTAATAATAGTGGTAATTATTTGTAAATATATTTGCCAATAATTGTTTTTCTGGGCCGAAGATGGGTTTCAATTGAACAAGCCTCGTATATGAGTGTCAAAACTGTCCAAGAAACTCATCCAAGGTATTTACCAACGGAAGGGGATTAATTTGATATCGATTGGTGAAGTATTTTTTGAGTTATCGGTTGGATACATACATACATACATACATATATATATATATATATATATATATATATATATATATATATATATATATATATATATATATATATATATATATATATATATATATATATGTATATATATATATATATATATATATATATATATATATTGTTACGGTCTGGCCGTGTATATGACTATTTTGCATAAATTCTATATAAAAAGGATACCAAAACCCTATTTAACAAACTCTCTGTATGCACTGGACACTTAAAAACACTAAATACTATTATTACACTATTATTTCACTTTAGGTGGATGCATAGTTTGGTTAAAATCTTCATTTGTTTACTATCCTGTTGTTTACTATTTTTCTTCTGATAAGAAAGCCAGCCACCGGAAGGTGTCTCCCCCTATAGTCGAGTAAGGGAACTTGAATTTCCTTTAAAATTGTATTTAATTATCTTCCAGTTGATTTTATTTTAATCAATTCTCATATCAACCAGGCGATCAAGAGATAAGGATGGCGTGAAATTTCAGTTGATTTATGCTCTCTTAGTATTATTCTCTCACAAGTTCTTGTAGTGAATATTTAAGATACTTAAATGGAAAATATAAATGTTAGAGAATTTTCACAATTATGATTTTAAGAATTTCGTTGAAGCTATTTGTATAAGTGAGGAAACCCCTGTGCCTGGGTAAGTGATTGGAGATTGAAATTTAATAACCATGGTTGCCTTCATATTTTGAACATTTTAGGGTTTTCTCTTCCGGCCTGTTTTTTTGGATTCCTGGTAAATTTTTGTATCGGGGTTCCTGTATTTCAGTATTTCTGGATTTCTTATGCTTGGATTCTGTCTTTTGAACGGTTCTGGTTGTTATGCTGCATGCATAAAACCAAGTATGGCTAGTATGGGATTATCACATTCGTTCATCAGTAGCTGATTGAGTTGGAAAACCAAATTATATTCATGGCCAGTTATTAGTTATGGGAACAAGTGTAATTAGTGAGGTCTTGGAGCCGTACCTGGAATAACCAGCTAAGTCGTAATTTTATGTAAATAGTTTTAAGGATCGGCAATAAGTAATTGTTCAAACCAGAGTTCACATTTTTACAGTATTAGTGTTAGCATTAGCTTACCTGAAATTCGCATGATTATCCATTAATTGCGGATGTACTAATTTTATATGAGTCTAATGTAAACAAAACTGCAATTGCAATTTTGGGAAACAATTTAATATTTCCTTTTATCACCGAATAGTGCGGGTTAAGAAGAGTAGAAGTTATTTGTTTCATTAAATTTTGTTGTTAGGAGATATGTCATATGCTAAGAGGTTAGTTAGTTCATTAGTTCGATGCTAGAAAGTGACAGTTCGGGAATTGTAGAGTAGTATAGATTGTAGAGTAGTATAGATTAGAAATCATAGAGGAAGAATCACATATTAGATTTTGTTAGGAGATATTTCATATGGTAGGAGGTAATCTAATTCGCATGATTATATTATATTTTAGTTTGAACTTTTACGTTATCTTATAGTGACAGTTCGGGAAATGGTAGATTTTAGAGTAGGATAGATTAGAAATCATAGAGCTATTAAGTGTTATTTTATTTATTTAATTCGAATGATTATATATTTGAGCCCTGAATTTTGACTTTATCTTATTTATTTAACAACCCTCTCATTAACTGCATACCACATCAAAAGAACTGGCAACGTAACCATAGGCCAGGAGTCTAGGAAGTACGTAACAATATATATATATATATATATATATATATATATATATATATATATATATATATATATATATATATATATAAACAAACTTTTCAACTGACCTTGGATTTGGGTTCTAGGGGCCCTAATTCGCGCTCATTTGAAGAAGTTTTCCAAAAATATAACCATCAATGCCTCTCTATTAGTGAATTTTCTTAATGAAAGATCACTAAAATGAGACGACTGTTTAGTATTGGAGAAAAATTAGACGTGTTTTGTAACCACATGGAAAAAAACTTTAAAAGTAATTTTAGCGAACTTCAACAAATAGTAAATTTTCATCAGAATAGAGCTGCTGCTCTTTATATAATAGCCTCATTCTCCAAAGAAAATCCGCAGTCATTTCTGAAAGATGTCGCAGCAACTGTCAAGGGAGGAGAAACGTGACAATGAAATGCTTATTTGTAGCAGGGGTGCGGATCAACACTCATTACGCAGCTATCAATTTCTTTCCAACAGTTTAGTAACTTTCTCATTTCCTCACGTTTCCTATTCAGCTACACTGAACACATTACAACTGGATGAAATAACTCGAGTGTTGCTGGTAGGTTTCGTGAAATTCGGTAGCAAGACGTCGCCTGTTGAATTAACGCAATGCAGCTACTTACTTTTATTACTAATTAATTAACTTACGCCTGCTTGCGGGATGCTAAAGCATTAGAATTTAAAATACTGTATATATTAAAATATTCAGGCGTATATGGTTTAATACTGGCTTTATAAAACCATCTTATCTTGTATGAAACATTATCAGGTAAAGTAAAATTTAAAATAAGTATAGGCAACTATGACTGTTACGTATGACTTCGAAGGACCGTAAATAAATTATGTTTGTTAATTTTGTATGGAATGTATTTTCTAGCCCTGGTCATGATGTCATTTTATTATGAAAATAATCTGTACGTATTTAACAGACACGTTCTTGGGTGAATACGTTTCACTAGTCGGAGTATTTCCATTAAATCTAAAGTGTAGGCGTCTGGCCCATCGTCGCTTGTTTAACATCTTTACATAAAGCTGGACGTAAGGGGAGGTTTAAGTGCGAGATATCTCATCTCAAGTCAACGTTAGGGGAGCTTGCTTATCGGGCATCTGATTGTATGGTTTAACGTGTTGGTTGCAGTAGAAAATTTAGTTGGTGTTCATTGGTTTCTGGTAATTTACAGTGCACGTTATATAACTTCATAAAAGGTGAGTGTAGGCTCATTGAACATGGTTTATTGTTTGTTTATTGTACCTGTTCTTATTTGTTTGAGTTATAGATTGAGAAGCAATTATCATATTCAAGTAAATGAGCTTTATGAAATAATTTGAGAAATAGCTAAGTTAGATTACGTTTACTATTTATACGAGGATAAGTTATAGATTGAGAAGTAATTATCATATTCAAATAATCGAGCTTTATGAAATAATTTGAGAAATATCTAAGTTAGATTACGTTTATTATTTATACGAGGCTAAGTTATAAATTGAGAAGTAATTATCTGATTTAAATAAAGGGGCTTTATGAAATAATTTGAGAAATATCTAAGTTAGATTACGTTTATTATTTATACGAGGCTAAGTTATAAATTGAGAAGTAATTATCTGATTTCAATAAAGGGGCTTTATGAAATAATTTAAGAATGAGCCAAGTTTGAATTACGTTTGTTACTTATACGAGGTTAAGTCAATATTCATAAATTAAGTAAGAGTAGAATTATGTCAGTTTGTTTAGAGTAAATAAAGTAGAGTCTGTTTGAAAGTAAATTGATGATAGGTTGAAAGGTGTGAGGGACACCTTCGCTGTTTGCTCACCCAGTAGGGCGTCATACTGGTAGAGGCGTTGGGTTTAGGCCTAGGTTACGTAACCGCAACACGGTTGTTTGTTTGCATCGATGGATTTCGGTAGGGGTACAGCTGAGCTCGCTCTAGGTATCCATTGCATCTACTCCCGTCGATAGATGGATATTGGAGAGGACACATCGTAGAGAATACTCCGATGCGTCCATTGCACGGTTGTACCGTTGTTGCTTTTTGGTCGATCTGGTAGCTTGACCGAGACACTGTGGTCAGTTCACCCGTTGGTCTCCTTGGAGAAGGGCACACCCTAGAGTGTGCATCGTGTGCCTATTGCACTTCTCGGTATCCAACTCTGACAGTTACGAGCAGTCTAGGTGAGGCATTGAACTGTGCCTCATTGCACACCTGGAAGCCGGCACTGACCTGGTGTCGGGTACGGCACCCAAACAAACACACAGGCTAAAATATTGCTTTATAAACTATTATTTGAGTAACCATAATGTTTGAATAATTATTGTTTGAGTAATTATTATTTGAGTAACTATCGTGTGAGTAACTACTTGGGTAATTATGGTCTGAGTAATTATTGTTTGAGAACCTAATGGTTGAGCATTTAGAGACATTGTTGAGAAGCAGTTCTGAGGCACTGATGTGCGCTGTTGAGAGATTATAACGTGGCTCAGAGGAGCCTTGAGTAGGAACTGCTATTAATGTGGAAGTTGCTCAGAGGAGCCTTGAGTAGGAACTGCTATTAATGTTGGAGTTGCTCAGTGGAGCGTTGTGTCGAAACTGCTCTTAATGTTAGGTTGCTCAGTGGAGCTTTGAGTATAAATGGTTATTGATGTTGAGTCGCTCAGTGGGGCGTGTAATTGGTAAATGATTCATAAAATAATAATCGAATGCCCCTCGTATATATATATATATATATATATATATATATATATATATATATATATATATATATATATATATATATATATATATATATATATATATATATATATATATATTTATATAAAAGGTTGTGCTTTAGATGATCAATGGTGTGTTCAGGTATGTTTAAATTACAGGTTAGTGATGTTGTTACTGGACACATTTGGCACCCGCTCGCCCGACTCATTACGCCCGTACATTAAGGCTTCGCCATCATTCTGACAAGTAATAAACATTTTGCCTTTTGCATGATTACTCTTAAGTAGATAACACAACTGCTAAGTAATATATCGACTGATGATTGATTGTTGAGCTATGTAATTATATTATGTGACCGTTAGTCGATTGTTAGTAATATAAGAGGTTACCTCTATTGTTTACTAAGAGGGTTGTAACCTTGTGTCATCGAAGGGTTGTGTTTACTATTATTCAATATATATGGAAAAAACGTGACCCTTACAATTTAAAGTTATGATGAATGACTTAATTATTTGTTGCATTGATTGGGTTAATTAATTTGTAACACCGTTGTTAATGGTAGGTGACGTATTAATTGATACGCCGAAGTACACTTATATTAACTGTACACAATATACATCTACCTCAACTTAGATATTTAATGCAACATCTTTAAGTTACGAGCTTAAGAACTATAATTAGATTTTAGAATGAATGTTAAATGTTGAATACACAAAGAATGTTACATAATAACTACTATAGACTGAATAATATAGGATGAATAATATAGAATGAATACTATTAAACGAATGCCGTTCTGATGCAACAGATTGACCTTATATGTTTGGGGGTGGTAGCTTACAGCCTTGTCACGTTGAGCAATACGGAACAATGGCAAAATCTATAAATAAAACAAGTGCATCAATGTGCCTCCCCTGCATTTATTGTAATGTGTATACTACCAGTTAGTGCATCGTTAGTGGTCTTTAGTGCAGAAAATTTTTTCGTTAGTGCAATACAAATGAAGATACAGCTAAAGGAACTGTGCTAGGGGGGTGAGTCCACTTGACGCATGATTTTTTTTTTTTGCAGATTGAGTGTGGATGGTTTTATTCGGTAGCAAATCGTTAGTGCTTCGCAGAAATACAAGCTTTTTGTTTGTGCACAAATAATTTAGAAAAACAGAGGTATTTCCGTTGACGTGACGTTTTTAGTTCATAAAATACACATTTTTTGTATGGCTCGCTCGTCAGTGCATTGTCAGTGCTTTCGAGAATAACAAAAATTTTCATTAGTGCTGGGGTACAAAAGGATATACCAGAATCTCAACTTGACGCAAGATCTTTTGCAAATAATGTGTGAATTATATCAATCCATAGCAACTCGTCAGTGCTTCTGAGAAACACATACATTTTTGTTAGTGCTGAAATACTGAAAAAACAATCGATTTTTCGTTGACGTGAAAGCTATCTTTTGTAGTTTATACAAAATAAATCTAACTATTGTTTTCAAAAAAGCTGCAATAAGATAATGAATTGATGTGTGTCGATATTTTCATTGAATAGAGTCTGATTTATTACTGTTATTGTTTAGTTATTTTACTGTCGTAACTGTTATTACTGAATTTTCTTTAAAGAAATTCACTAATGAGGAGATGCCGACTTTTGAATTTTGAAAAAATGCCTTGAAATGAGCGCTAATTAGGCCCCCTAGAACACATATCCGGTGTCAGTTTTAATTGTTATATATATATATATATATATATATATATATATATATATATATATATATATATATATATATATATATATATATATATATATATATATATATATATATATATATATAAAATTTGGTGAATACCTTCCTTTTGCAAATGGCTTGGAGGAGTTCGTTAGCCAGCAAAATTGGCCCAGGTTTTCCAAGAAAATTGTGTGTTTTCCTTCGAAAAAATTCATATCTCCGGAAATAACAAAGTACTGGCAACCAAATTTGGTACGCGGGTTTAGATCATTATACGTAAATTACGTATCAAAATGTAGCTCTACAGGTTAAACGACAAAAAAGTTATAGGCATTTAAAGGAAAATTAATTGGGGTTTTCCTCAAAACGTCAAAGTCGCGATTTAAAACGTCAAAATTGGCAACATATAGACAAAGAACCTAAAACTAATACGTGCTATGGAAAGAAAATGTCTCAATAAGAATGTCTTACAAACGCTGAAGTATTAGCTTCAACCGTCAGTTTCCTTCATTTTACTAAAATGTTTCCAGAATTTTTTTTTCAAATAGACCCTTTCTCTGATGCGTTGGCAGTAGTCATACCTACAGAGGTTATCGTTTAATGGTATATAATTTTTGTCGAATCTTCGTGAAAAATCAATAAAGCTCAATATATCCGTTATTATACAAGATATGAAAAAATTATATACATTAATTATAGGGTGTCTTGAACTACATCTTAAAAATTATTTCTGCATGGCCCATAGTAGTTGATGATGGAAATTTTCTTTTTTTATATATATATGAACACGCCTTATGTTTTTGCATTTTCAATCGAAATATAATGCATGTTTGTAAGAAAAGAAATTCGGGACGCAGCAAGTGCGTTATGGTAGCGAATTTTCATTAAACGCTTCAAATTTGAGTAGCCCAATTTGCTATTAACCTAGAAAGTAGGCCAAGAAACGAGTTTTTTCGGGACCACTTTAAGTTTACTTTCGAAAATTTTTGTACATTTTCAAACAATAAAGTTATTTTAATGAAACATGGCACATTGTTTTTACTATATAGATTATACTGGTAACCAAATTTAATGCCCGCTTTCTTAAAAAAACACATATTTGCTATTAAAAACATTTAAATGAAATTCACTACCATAACTCACTTGCTGCGTCCAGACTTTTATAGTTATAGGTTAGTTCTTTCTTTATTTTAAATATTGACATACATCGCGTAGACATTTTGAAGACCTCATCCGTAATTTGTGGTTCATTTTGTTTTCAATTTTAATTAATTTTTTGATTAAAACATCATAACATAGCAACAGATCTTTATTTGTAGTTGTCAGGATTTCGTGTTAATTAAATTTTTATCTGTATGGAAATATTGTCAAGCAGCGAAACCGGTTACAGAAAAGTTGAAGAACTTCCTAGAACATCTAGAATTCAGAAAGGCCACTTGCTCCAGTTAGCTTACGTCCTTCACTTACAGAAACGAAAGTCAGCAGTGAACCTAGTACAACTCTGTATGTAATATGGACCAGTTTCACCAAGTAAGAGCAACGACAATCAATGAATTATAGATACACTGTCCCAAAATTCAGTGGTGTTGAATAACTGTAATCCAACATATTCCGGAAATAGATGTTCTAGCCCCATATTTACAAATTTCCGACAGTAAGTTACCTCTAGCTTCTTGTGTTAGGGGGCATACAAAAATTATATGATTTATATCCGCTTTGACTGTCGCATTTACACATTGGTGTACTTAGGATTCCTATACGGTGTAAATGCATGGGATATCGTCCATGATTTGACCTTAGTCTCGCGACTGTGGTGGTGGTACTTCTGCTTTCACTGTTGTATACCTTGTGGTCTCTAGGTCCCGGCAAATCAGGAAATAGGTTCTTGTAGGGATTACTTGTGTTCAAGCAATAGGTTTTTCATTCACCTATCCACTTTTGTAGATGGAACTCTTTTATTACGGGATAATTTAGATACAGATGTAATACCTAACTAAATCAATGTATAAAACTTTCTGAATTTGTCACGATCAATGTTGTTAATGTTGCAACTTCTCCAGGAAGCCCGTGTTTAACAAATACGTCTACTTACTATTGTTTCTACGACGTACATTTTTACTACCTCTCTTCCCTGGCGGTTATTATCACAAAACTTATGAAAATTCGGTACTAATGCACTTGCTGCGCCTATATATATATATATATATATATATATATATATATATATATATATATATATATATATATATATATATATATATATATATATATATATACATATATATATATATATATATATATATATATATATATATATATATATATATATATATATATATATATATATATATCTTTTAGGGTGTCTGCTTCCATGTGTTTATATTTATAAAGAGTACTAACGATGCATTAACCAGCAAGTCATACAAAAATGTGTATTTTAGAAACCAAAGCAAAGATAGTTTTCACGTCACCGAAAAATCAATTGTTTTTCGTAAAGTATTTGAACACTAAAAAATAAATGTTTGTGTTTCTCTGAAGCGCTAACGATTTGCTGTCGATTGATATCGTCCACACGTTATTTGAGAAAAATCATGCGTCAAGTTGATTTATCTCTTTTTGTAATCGAGCACCTACGAAAATGTTTTTCCTCAAAAGCACTAACAATGCACTAACCAGCGAGTCCTAAAAATGTATATATTATGAATTAAAGAGATTTGGGGACAATTTATATTTTTTCGTTACAGCTTGAGTAATGAAACGTTTCAGGGTTCGTTTATTAGAAAACTTTCAATTTAATCATGTATCTGGTATTCTGTGATGAAATTGAAGTAAGGGTTGAATGTGAGGGGGTGAAATATTAATTTATTTTTGAAAGAATACGACTTGATTATTAAGAGTACGTACAGTTTAATTCTTCCTATTGTTCTTTTTATTGTGAAATTCACATTTCATCATAATTTTATAATGAAGTTGGAGTAGATAGTGTGAATCTAGTACTTGTGTGGTGTCCCAAATGTAACAAATTAGCATAATAACTGGGAAAGTACAAGTCGCGGAAAAAAGTTCCGGACAAGAGCTCCAGGATTTTTTCTTTGTAATCAAGTCATCGACCCCAAATTCATTTCATGGAAAAGTCTTTCTGAAAAGAATTGATTAGCACAGCGATGTCGAAGTTATCATTCAATTTGCAGCACACAATTTATCCATAATGTGTAAACAGTTGACTTCCAATATTATAATACAAGTATTGTATAAAGCCAACAGTGTAGCCTCATTTGGCAATTTTAATACGCAAAAACCAAAAATATAAAAATACATTTTCCGAAATCGGTCCCACGGGCCGATGGTAACAGTGGCGTTTTGTAATGATTCACTTTTTATCTGGTATCGTTACTGGTTTAAAAACACTTAGAAATCCCCCAGGTAACTAAATAATGACCAATAACCTTATCTATATTAAATACTTCAAGTTTTTGATTTCAAAAATTATTTAAGTCGCCAACATTTAACTACCCTAAGCTCCGTGCTGCAGGCTAGGAAAGCACGTTAAAAATTCAAGCATCTAAAGATGCAATATAGCTTTGTTAGTAAACGATATGTCGCATTTTTCAGGAAGAGTGTTAGGGTAAACAAAATATACGTTAAGAATATCCTAGAACAAAATATTGTTTTATCTTAAAAATCCGTTGACAATATTAAAATAACCTTGAGGGAGGTGCCTGTAAGAACAGTCCATTTTCAATGTTGGGGGAAGTCGGCACTGTATCTGCAATTCAGCCACTAAATTAACCTTGAAAGCCCTGAACTATAGGCGAGGGACGCATGTGCTAAAGGAGGGATGAAGTCAGACCTCAACACACAAGCCGTTAACTCGAGAGGCGTCGCACTTGGGCGATTGCCGAGTAAACACCTTTTAATTACGGTGGCTAAAAATTATCTTAAAAAGGGGTGATAAAATCCTTTTCGTTGTCAATACTATCTAATAACGGTTGTCGGTGATTGTTTAAAGTCATTTAAGCGGTTTTTGAATTTAAATAAACGACGTGTTTGGCGTAAAAACGCGAGTTAAGAAGTGATCCTTTGTTCACGACCTGGTGCATTCCTCATGTTAATTAGAAAAAGCTTCTGAGTATTCCCGAATTTTAGTCAATTGGCAATAAATTTCACTTGAGGCAATTTACGTTTCAATTGCTGTAGAAAAACTTTCGTCGAATTAATTCAGAGTATCGACATAGGGGACAAATTGTCTCCTAGGATTGAAGCAGCAAAATCCACCTGCCCAATAACCGTTAATGGGAAGTACCACTCCTCTCCAGTCTTCCCTCTCTTATTGGAGTTTGTGAGCTTGTGTCAGGCACTGATGATTGATTCCACTTGGAAAGCATCTTCAAATGGTCATCAGGTAACTCCAGGTATCAGACTTGGTGAGTCGATATAAACTATTTCTGTGAACCAGCAGAATTTTTCATGCAGCAATCTAACATTTGAACCTTTGCAACTTGAACTTTCAAGATCACATAGTCAAATTTGAACTTAAATGGTGTCAGGGAGGTGCCTGTAAGGACATCTGTAAATTTCCTGTTTAATCTTTAAAATTTTGTCAATATTGTGAATTTAAATACATAGTTCTTGAAATTGTAATTAGCAGATTTTGTTTGTAAAACATCTAACCTGTACATTTTTTCAATATCTTTCATTTTCACTCATTAAAGTAGAAATTTCACATAACAAAATTTTGCTTAAATGGAGCCTCACTCTTCTCATCTTGCAAATAATAAAATCTGATAGATAGATACATTAGATTAGGGTTTAACAGCTAATGGTGACCTCACTACCGACCGGATTTAGATCTACTTGAGGTCAATCTTTAGATAACAGCTTTTCCGCTTACTATACTATACTATATTAAGTTGATAGCAATAACGCTTTATTTGAAGGAGGTTACAGTTTTTCATTAGCACGTTATCACTGAAAAGTTAAACAACTAAGCTGTGCTATGTGAAGATTGGAACCTGTGATGAGCACCGATTAATACACTTGGAGAAACCAAATCACCACAACACACATTTTTAAAGACCAAACGATCGTTCCACTAACAAAGCTACCCTTAATCAGAGCATAAAAAATTCAGAACTGTGAACTGCAGAACAATCGTCAGGTCTTTAAAAAAATGCGTTGTGGTGATTTGGGTCATCCATGTGTAGTTAACTAAGATGTGCATAATTTTTCGAAGTTTTTAACAAACTCCAACCTGCACTGAATGGGAGCGTGAGATTTTTATCAGCGCTTCCTAACATATATTACATTTAATAACACCTGAGAAGACTGACAGTCCTATTAAGTATACAGGATACACAATCTCAGAGAAATGTAAATCCCCTGGACCACCATACATGAAACATTTTAATATTAAAAGGCTCATACATAATTCACACTATTAAAATGATACTCTCTGGGGTGTTTCCTTCCTTATCAGCATATCAGAGTAGGCCAGCGACGTTGCCGCGTGATCATAACTTCTAGCTGACCTACCACAGTAAATTGGTCCGTTATTCGTGATAAATTTAATTATTCCTAACGATTTGTAGCCAAAACGTCGGGAAGCTATAAATCCCAGTTATAATTAAGGCCGATTCTACTGAAAAGACCGACATGATTTATTTCAGGCCGAGATTGCTGAAAGCTTGTTTGAATAAATCTAAGTCTTTTGTTTTGCATAGAGAAAATTAAATAATTAATCATTTTAATCCGTATAAAATAGAGCTTTAGTGGTTGATGAATAACCTAGTGTAAACATAGGACGACTACAACTATAAGCTGACAGTTATTTAAACGTTTAAGGGAATTACTTAGATATTTGATAATGGTGTGTCAGATACATAAGAAATTTAGATGTGTAAGATAAAACTGCAAGGGAAAAAGTTAAATAATGGTAAAAAATACTGGTTAACATTAGGGAAAGTTACTTTTAAAAGTCCAAATTTTCATAAGAATCGGTTTACATTAAAAATAAATAATTAATAAAAGTTGACACAGTGTCAATCCAGCAAGTGTGTTATACGAGTAGTGGCGAATTTTCATAAAAATATTTGAAATCACGAAACATTCTTCACATTAAATACTTATAACTTTTCTGTTATTTTAACTTAGAGATCTGAAATGTATTATATAGATTTTACAACAGAAACCCTCGTAGTACATTTGGTTGCCATCGCTTTGCTACTTTCGGAGATTCAAACATTTTGCAAAATAAACCTTAAACTTTTGCCGGATAAACTAGTCGACTTTTTTAGTCCACGAATCTATACAAGTCAATTATGAAAGGAAGGTACCTACCAAATTTCATCAACATTGACCCATTATTTTTCGAGTTATCCGTGTGATACACACTCACACGACGGCATGCTATATATATATATATATATATATATATATATATATATATATATATATATATATATATATATATATATATATATATATATATATATATATATATATATATATATATATATATATATATATATATATATATATATATATATATATATATATATATAGGGTGGCGCATTGAAAACGAAACAGACCGATTTGCGTCCACAGAATTTTTTTTTCAAGAAACGCTGAAACACGTTAATATTGTGGGGGACATGTTTTGATATAAAACTCAACTTTGTCACATCAACCCCTTAAGGGTGGTGATAATAACACTTATATTTCAAATAGGGAACATGGGTCGAGTGTTACATCATTTGAAAGCTCTTTCTTTTCTGAATTCAGCACACTAATTTTTTTGGAGGTTTTATCAATTCGTTAAAAAATTATTCACAGTTGAAATGCAAAAACGCATTTCACTCATTCCGATAAGAAATGTGCTGATAGTCAATGTTTTGTTGGTTTGTAAACAAAAAAATTGACCATCAGAACATTTCTTATCGGAATGAGAAAAATGCGGTTTATTATTTCAGTTTATCGGTCGGTTTGATACTTGATAGTACTACCGAAAATTAATTTCACAATGGTGTATTCTGTAGAAGAAAGAGTTGAAATAATTACTCTTTTTTTCAAAAACGATGACCGTGTCAACCGTACCGCAAATTTGTTTAATGAACGACATCCGAACAGACATGTTAACGGAAAATACATTTTGGAGTTAGTTGGAAAGTTTCGACAAAGTGTTTCAGTATCTAACAAAAAATGGGATCCTAAACGTGAATTTCCGGTTAGAAATGAGACTACTGAGATTGAAGTTTTGGGACCAATTGCTGCAGACCCAACTTTGAGCACGAGAAAATTGGCCACTGTTTCAAACATCAAAATAAGAACTATTCAGCGAATATTCAAGCATCATAAATTTCACCCGTATAAAATTCATCTTGTACAACAATTGAATGAAGATTATTTTGATAGACAGCTGAAGTTTTGTGAAGTTATGACTGCACGAATAGCTGATAGCGGGAACTTTCTGTTCAATATCTGTTTTTTTAGACGAGTGTAGGTTTTTATTAAATTCTACAGTCAATCGTCATAATTGTCGTTATTGGTCAGATAATAATCCAAGAAATTTTTACGAAGTCCACACTCAAACTCCACAGAAATTGAATGTCTGGACTGGCATTTTTGGAGAACGTTTAATCGGATCAATTTTTCTTTATGGCAATTTGAGTGGCGAAACGTATTTAGAGTTACTAGAAGATATTGTTTACCCTCTACTAATTGACATTGTTGGAAATGATGATCGCTATCAAGAAAATCAATTGGTGTTTCAACAAGATGGAGCTCCTCCGCATTTTTCACAACGTGTTAGGGAGTTTTTGAACAGAGAGTTTCCAGAGCAATGGATTGGGCGTAGAGGTGCTATTGAGTGGCCCCCTAGATCACCGGATTTAACTCCCTTAGACTTTTTTCTATAGGGCCATTTAAAGAGAACCGGAGTCTCTGGAAGATTTACGACGACGCATTGTTGAAGAATGCCCTCTAATATTTCCACAAATGCTCCAGAACGTCAGAGCTAGTTTTGAACAAAATTTGTGGTATTGTATGGAAGCTGGTGGTCAACAGTTTGAACACTTAGTCAACTGAATAAACATTTTTGAACGTTTGGTTTTGTTTTTTAGTTTTTTTAACGAAAAATTGACTAATTAGTGCATTTCTTATCACAATGAATGCGATACGTTCTTCCAACTCCAACTGTGAATAATTTTTAAACGCGTTGATAAAAGTTCCAAAAAAATTAGTGTGCTGAATTCAGAAAAACTAGCTTTCAAATGATGTAACACTCGACCCATGTTCCCTATTTAAAACATAAGGGTTGTTATCACCACCCTTAAGGGGTTGGTGTGACAAAGCTAAGTTTTATGTCAAAACATGTCCCCCTCAATATTAAAATTGACGTCTTTCAGCGTTTCTTAAAAAAAATTCTCTGGGCGCAAATCGGTCTGTTTCGTTTTCAATGCGCCACCCTGTATAAAGCATGCGTGCGTGTTACATTTGCGTGTTTGCAATTTCATGCCTGGAAGTGTATTTTGAAGTTAGTGGCAAAGTTTCAATACACCAAGTCTGTTTGTAATAAAAAACGAAGCGTTGAAAATAATAAGGAGGTAGAAGGGGCGGTTCTTGGTTATGTTGCTTTGAATCCCAGGACAACTACGAGGCAACTGGCAAGTGAATCTGGTTTTGAGCGAACTACCATTCAAAACATTTTGAAGAGTCATAAATTCCACCCAGACAAAATCCATCTTGCATACGATGAAGATCACTTTCACCGCCGTCTGGACTTTTGTGAAGTAATAAGTGAACGAGTGGTGAATAATCCAAATTTTCTTTTTAATACTTGCTTTTCGGATGAGTGCTCGTTTTTCCTAAATGGTACCGTGAATCGTCATAATTATCCCGGTTGGTCCAATTATAATCCCAGATTATTCCACGAGATTCATACACAACACCGGAAAAAACTCAATGTTTGTGCTGAAATCTTTGATGACCGTATTGTTGGTCTTTTTTCTTACCTGGTAATCCAACTCGACCACAAATTTTTTAATCGGTGGGTTGGGAGGAGATGTTCCATAGAATAGCCCGTACGATCGCCAGATTTATTACCCCTAGAATCCTTTTGTTAGGTCGCATAAAAAATAAAATGTATTCTACTAAGCCCAGTTTCTTACAAGATTTAGGCCAGCGTATCGTAATCTAATGCCGCAAATGTTACAGAATGTGCGCCGACGTTTTGAGCAAAAGTTGTACTATTGTATGGAGGCTGGTGATCGAAATTTTGAATATTTCATAAACTGACAAATAAGTTTTTGATAAATAAGTTACTCACGTTTAGCAAGTCAAATTCTCAGAGCCCACTTCTTAAAATTTAATAATAAGGTATCGTTGATACCAGCTCTAAAATGATGTGCTACTTTTTCCGGAAAAACTTATACGATGGGGCTACGTAACGAACGTATTCAAGCTATTTACAAAAAAAAAAAGATACTTGCCAAATTATAAATATGGCTTGTTATTTATTTGCCTTGTTAATCGCTTGGATGATTTAATTTTAGCCAACTCAAACGTATTAGTTTTAAAAAAAAGTTTTTTGGAAAACATTCGTAGCTCTGAAGCTCAGTATATTATTTAAAAAAAATTGTACCCATGGTGCTTTTATAAAGGCTTTACTGTATAGGAAAATTGAAGATTCTGGCTAAATGCGAAAATGAGTTATTATGATTTAAAATATGTTTATGAAAATTCGCTACCATAACGCACTTCCTGCCACCAGACTTTTTTTCAACATTTATTTACTGTTTAACTGATTTTTTTTTAAATCAAAATTTGCTGCCATAATACAACAAACAAACTGATAAAATAACGTAACTTTTCATTGAACCTGGCAAAAGCTCTACTTTAAATTAATCGAATCTACTCTACGAAATGAGGCAACAACAACTTAAGGGCCTCGGAGGTCCAGGAGTAAGAACGTGCGTCTCTGAACCAAAGTGTACTGGGTTCGATTCACAGGGTTTCCCTTTTGCTTTTTCAGTGCATACTGCATGTAAAATTAACATCAACCTAGGTTATGACATTGTATTTGACTAAGTTGAATGTCTGCATGTTCCGACCTTCGCAGGGGGCGTAAATACGTCGGTCCCGTGTCCATGCGATGTTGGCCACTTTAAAGATCTCTGCCCTCCTTACAGGAAGACAGGCGTTCGGCAAAACTTCCAGGATAGTAAGGTGAAACTGCTCCCTGGCGTTGATGATTGGCTATGGTGGCGGAAATAGGTCGACGTTACAGTACAAAAAAAACAATAATTTAGACATGAAATTGGGAACTTATTCAACACGTGACAGGCAATATTTTGCCATAGATAGATGCGTTATCCAAAATCTATATGTGTTTTAGAATATTTCTTAAAAGATCATTGAATCTGACATTACTGGCCGGCCACCCATCCAAAAATAATACACTGTTCTATAGTAACAATAACCAAACTGCCAAAAAAAGTTGATTTAACAAACAAGTTTTGCAAATATTTTAATTAAATGAAAAAAAGTAACAGTGAAACAAAAAATTATGACCTTTTAAAACACATTTCACGTAACATTTGTTGTTTTTAATATTCTCTAGAATCTTTGTTCAAAACTCTCCAATTATGACATACAATAATTATGACAAACTTAATTTTTGCCTTTTTCCTTGTGATTGGTCAATACCCACAGACGGCTAGACTGTTTTAGAGTATTTGATATTGTAAAATATTGATTATAAGAAGTCCAAATGTAGTAAGTGCGTTATGGTAGCAAATTTATTTCTGACTCTAACAACTTATTTTTTTTATTAATACAAAAACTGTAATTTTGGTATCTGCAGAATAATGGTAATAATAATAACACCACATAGATAAATTTCGCACTCAAAAACCTTGGAATTGTGCCGGGGAACTTACATAAACATATAGACAAAGGACCCCATCCATAACTCATCAGAAGTCGGTCATTCCACATTCGAGTGAAAATACCGACTCTCAGAATACGGGACTCGAACCCGCGACCTCGTAGTCTGAATTCTAAAGGTTGCCCTCCTCGCGAACTAGGCTATTCGTCATATATGTACCAAATTTCATTTAAACAACTTTATTATTTTCGGCTGTTCAGAGAACAGGAAAGGTCTTCAGAAGGGCCGTAATAGACGTAGGAAAATAATTGTTAAAAACACTAAAATAATAATTAAAAGTAGCTCAGTTTAATTATTTACAGCAAGGAATGTAAATATTGAAATAATTGTATCGATTGACATTGAAAATATCACATTTGTTATGTAAACAGTAAACAACGCAAATTAGCAACGTGCAAGGTATCCAGGAATGTTGAAGTCAGCAGTTTGGAAGGTCGTAAACTAATTAAGAAACAATAAAAGCAGTATTGTTGGTCAACATAGGAGAGATTAATTTTAGCGAGTCAGAATGAGTTAGTTAAATAAGTTCTTACGATGTAGACAGTTAATTCAGATTGCTTAAAATGTAAAGACGCGACAATTGTGATTTAATTACGAAAACATAAAAAACTGTTGAATTAAGATTCACGATGTAACAGTCTACGTTAGGTTCATTAATTTGTTAGTTATAAAGTTATTGTTAAGTTTTGTGAGTTTAATATAGTTAAAATTATACCGTTACCCATGTCTACAATTTGCCTAGTTCGACGATATTTAATCCTATAAATTACCCTCCGCTCCCTAAACACGGCAATATACATTTTTTTCGGGAAGAACTAATTTTTTGTATGAAAAATTGATCCGATTAGGCTGATTAACGAACTCGTTCAAGAAATTTACAAAAGAAACATGCTTGTCAAGTTTGATCGAAATCGGTTAGTTATTTATGTTTCAAGTTACCGTGTGTACTAGAATGTGTGTTATTAGACTAGACTTATGAAAATTTACTACCGTTTGCGTGAAGGATTGTATATTACGCAACCTCTATGGTTAACAGATTAGAAATAGAAGCTGAGTGGAAACAGATAAAGTAGGAAACCCAATAAGACAGGTGGCGACCCTGATCAATAGAGATGTCTTGAAGGATATCGCAGCTTGTGAAAAATAATCTTTTCGAACAGCCGAGGACCGAATAAAAGAGGGAGAATAGATAGATCCCTTATCCTAATATTAATTACGCATGGGCGCTACCTGGTCCGGCCAGGATATTGAAGTGCTGGTCTTTTTATAGAGGGCCCTGAGTTCAGTGGTTGACGGTAATGTATTGCGGGAATTATCTCCCGATATGCAACGTATTATTCCTGATTTAGAACGGTCAGGAGCTGAGTAAACTTCGATTAATCAAGATTTACAGCAGATAATGTACGTATTTTCATAATATAATGTACGTATTTGCGTAGAATCATTGTATGGATTATCGAGGAGATTACTGCTTACAGTTTTTATATATGCTCAATAGAACTAATCAATCAAACTGATATAGCAGGTCATTAATTGTGGATGCCCTTACTTGGTGAAACCGTTGCCTACCAAATACAGATGTAGATGTAACTCTTTGCTAGCTTAACAAGTACTTGTTTTCGAAAAAGTACACCTGGAGAACCTAATTCACCACAACACATTTTTAAGGGCCTGGCGACCGTTTAACTAACAAATTTAGCGTCATCGGAGGATGTAATATTCTAAATGCCTAACAACTAAAATTGCGTTTATAATCCGTACAGGTAGGTAATCGACAGCAGAAGGAATATCAAACAAACAAACATTCACTGCTTGCTCATCAAGAGTGCCTCGACCGGAATTCCACTATATTTATTCCCACGCCATGTCGGCACCTTTTGTAAAATCCTCGATGAATGAACTATACTGTGCCACCTTAATGACGGTAGCCTGAAATATAACTAAAGATGACAGCTAAGCTACAGCGGTATATGGAGTAAGGCTAGCAAAAGTCACGAAAACCGATAATCTACTAATTCATTTAGAGAATAACCTAAAAATAGAAATAACCGTTAGTCGATTTTTGGCGTCAATTAATCGAATAATCGATTTTACGATCTTTGGATTTATCGATTTTTTTCGGTTAATATATTTTTCTATTAAACGATTAATCGGACTTCCAAATGGGTGACTATTTTCTGGTTCATTGCATAACGAAATATTTGCATTCATTTTGCTTTTTGTATGGCAGTGATATTTGATTTTTAAATGTTTGAATTTTGGATTCAGCATTTTTCTTATCCACATGATATGTCATGTTATATGTCAAAATTATATGAATGTATAATTTTGGATATTATTTTTTATATTATTATTATTATTATTGTTGTTGTTGTTACCTTTATTGCTTTAAATCATACATGTTCATTAAATGAGTCTGCGACTTGTGCTTAATCTTAACATAATTTTATATACATATTTGCATCCAAAACTGCTTGACAACAATTCAAGTTCAACCACTTTAAAATTTTGACCTTCCAAAAATTTAGTTTCTCTTCCATTTATTTCTTCTAATGTTTCAGCCGATACCTCCATTTACAATAAATACTGATCTCTCCATTATACTTTGCCAACTACAAATATTTCTCAACTGTCCATATTTTTGCCGAATTGTAAATTTTGTACGCGCCCAAAATGACATTTTAATTTGATATACCTACTTCTTTTATTTGTTTTCATCCTCTTATTATTAGTTTTCAATAAATAAATGCGTAATGCTTGAAAATTCAATTGTTTTGTGAAAAGCATTACTAAGCATAAAATTCATTGACCAGTTAATCGACTTTATTTCTCAAAATACAACTAATAAGAAGCTAAGTAATACCACCTTATCGTGGCCACCTGTAGATTTATTACTCCAGGTATAATTAGCAATCATTCACAAATTTAGTGCCCTGTTTGCCCGTTCAATGATCACTTTTGCTAGATTTTTCATCGAAAATCGCGATTTTTGACATCGCAGATATTCTAGAAAATCGATTAACCGATCGTTCTATATATCGATCATTATATGGATCGATTAATTGATTATTTTATTTTTTCGAATTCTCGATGTGAAAAATCGCGGTTTTCGATTAATCGATTAATCGAGAATCGTTGTGAGCACTAACGTGGAGTGGCTTCTTAGGTCATGAAGCAGTTATTCGGTTAATGATAAGCGCCACCTTGTCTGCTAGAGAAAGAAAGATGCGTTTTGGCAAGGAAAGAATGCAGAAAATTTAATTAATCCTTAAATGTATGTCTATTAGATCGGAACAAATTAAACTGCTAAACTTAGGGTATTTGAATTTCTAAATTATTAATGAATTTAAACAAGGAACATAATCTGAAATATGAGTGGGATATACCTAAACTAAGCACCTTATTAAATTATTTGGCAATCAAGTTATCCAACCATTTGCTGATTCATAAATCGACCAGTAAATGAACAAACAAAAGATACTTATGGTCATAGAGTGCAGTATATCCATAAACTACACACATCGGAAAAGTCTAGGGATATTTTTTTTAAATGCATGTATTTTTTTCTTGATATGATTTAAGAAGAAAACAAAAATGTACGGTATATGTAAGTGTTTGGTATTACATAAAATCAAATGTTTTGTTCGAAAAACCTAGAAGATTATCAAATATATATATATATATATATATATATATATATATATATATATATATATATATATATATATATATATATATCCTGAAACACACTATTTTAAGAATTTTTCAAAAACTTCCGTGCATGTGGTGACAAAAAAGTTTAATACAAAGTATGACCTCCACGTTGAGTAATTACAGCTCTACATCTATTGATCATAGACAAAATGAGATTGTCAAGGTCTCCTTGTCGTAAACGTGCCCACTCTGCTGTCAGAAGCTCCTGGAATGTAAACGCATTGTTGATGATACCCATATTTGGAGTAATTCTTTGTTGAAACATATCCCAGACATGCTCTATCGGATTCAGGTCCGGAGATTGTGCTGGCCATGGTAAAACTTCGATTCCTGCGTTATCCGACCAGTTGGTTACGATGCGTGCGGTATGTGGACGGGCATTATCACGCATGAGGTGGAAGTTTTGATCAACAGAGCCTGCAAGTGTATGCACGATGGGTTGAAGAATTGTATCCAGATATAGCTGAGCTGTTAGGAAGCACTTTGGAAAAACGAGCTCAGTTCTGCCGCCAATAATTATTCCGCCCCATGCCATTATTGTACCACCTCTGTATGTGTACACTTCCTGAATATGTCTTAAGCGTTCCGCATTTCCAAATCGTCTCCACACCCTTATTCGACGAGAACCTGGATGGAAACCAAACCTAGATTCGTCTGTGAATAAAACTGTAGCCCTGTTGTCTGCAGTCCAATTCATATAATTCGGACACCAGTCTAATCTTGCAGCGCGACTGCCTCGGGAAATAAGTGGACATCTGAGTGGACGTCTACTAGAGAGGTTTGCTTCGTGAAGACGAATTATTACAGTATCTCGGCTAATGGTTACATTATGCGCCCTTTGCAGAGTCGTAACCAATTCAGATGCCGTATTTGTAGGCTGCCTTCTGGCAGTTAAGCCTTAAAATTTATCCTGACCTGCAGTCGTAGAGCGTCGTCGTCCTGGATGTTGCTCGGTCGGACTGCCGGTTTCCCTAAAACGACTCCATAAACGACTTATCACACTTTGAGAAACACCCATCCGCTCAGCTACTTCATTATGTCGCATGTCTGCTTGAAGAAGGCCTACCGTTCGATTCATTTCGTCTAAAGCCAAATGTATCCGCTCAATGGTAAAACAATATTTTATATGCAGTTACTAAACAACAACTGGGGAATGAGTGAATTCGAAACTAAATTCAACGGTACATATGAAAATTCTACTTTTACCATATATCGGGTTTATCAATTTTTATATAATTTTAGCTTTTTTTAACAACAGATGGTTTTATATTGAGTGATTGATTAAATACATACACCGTGAGTGCAATTTGACCGATTCCAAAATCAATTTGTTTCCTTTATTGTATTATTTAAAAATATACCTAGACTTTTCCGATGTGTGTACCTTAGTAGAAATCTTACCGGGAGGTCAAATTTATTGACAGTTCAAGGTTGAACCTGGCGTTTACATGACAATAATGACACTACCAACACAAATAAGCCGTTAACATATCAATTCAGCAATTCACACCAGGTATTTACTTTAAAAAAAACGTTCTCCATTAATTTTAATTTGATTATAAATATTACGTAAATATAAAAGTGTATATAAAATGTGCATGGCTAAATATGACATATTATGACTAATGGAACATAGAATATGTAACACTTCTGATAATTCACAGGTAAGTCTGATTCTTTAAGACATCTGTGAATTAAAAAAACACTCTTACAAAACAAATACATTAAGTACTTTTCTTCACTTGCACGTAAGCGAAGCTTACGAAATGTAATTTTATTTTAGCGAGAAAATAGATATCAGAAATACTGTTATATTGATCACTTAAGTGAATTGCTTGAAAATGTATGAAATTATCTACTATCGATCACCACATAAGGCTCAAAAACTACCACCAGACATTAAATAACATAAGTCCAAGGGTACTTATCAGTTGACCCAGACCGCACTGCGGTTGACTAACCAGCCTTTTTAATCAAAACAGCAGCAGGTACTTTCTAGTGAATAAATTTGGGGTATTATTAGCATGTGGTAGTAGTGCAAAAAGCTATAAAAATGCTCCAACGTGCACTCTTTCCTAAGAAAAAGGTTAACGAAAGTTAAATATGTTACCATGTGGTCATGGAAATAAATAATAAAACTACCCAAATATCATATCTTTACAATTAATGTCCCAATGAAATTTCACACAGAAGCTTTCAAATATTCACAATTATAGTTTGATGGACGTGAATTTTAATACAACTTTAAACTCTCCATCGTATGCTTTCAAGAGGCTAGGAGGAAGTATCTTATCTCGGAAGAACTGTTATCACTTCTCAGAATACTCTAGAATTTTTAGTGATTTTTCAAGACAATTAAATTTAATATGACTGATGCCAGGTAACAATGCGAAGTAAACATTTTAGAGGGAAAAGTATAAACAAAAGCATATAACCTTTTATATCAGAAAGCTGTACCCCCACAATTATAATTTCACGTAAATTGAAAAACAGGTTATTTAGTATATTTCAGATGTTTCAAAAGGTGGTTAGGTGATTTATTTATAAAAGTGTTCCACTGCATAGAAATAATAAGTGGTTTTGTGTCATCGGGTTAGTGCCCTGTCTATGCTTGCCTGAACCTTACTACTTGCGGATTAAGCATTTGTAGCATTTCAAATGTTACAATATATAGGCGGAAGTGCTAAATTCATACAACTTATATTATTACTATGTTTGGTGATATATATATATATATATATATATATATATATATATATATATATATATATATATATATATATATATATATATATATATATATATATATATATATATATATATATATATACATACAGGGTGGGGCACCATATACGCGTCGGTCTCTCTAATGGACCCTGTTTGAATTTACAAATTCCGTTTTTTTCTAGCATATGCAGGGTCTTCAGAGGCATCTTCTGAAAATAATCTCGATAATACAGGGTGTTCGCAAAAAAGATACATATCAAAGTTATGTTTTTTTTAATGGAACACCCAGTATGTTATTCGGTTTTCGTCATCTAGAGATAAAATAAATGTAAGTTACAACAGGATTCCCTATTCCTAAAACCTACCGTTTTGAGAAATACAGCAATTTTTGAAAATGGAAGCCTCAACGCAAAAAAAAATTTCTTACCCTCGGTAACGTAGAAAAAATCTAACTTATATTAGTATTTAGTGGGAGGATTGTTCCATGGAACAGAAAAAAAATATATGCAAATTTATACAGGATGGTCAGTAATCTACTAGTGATATTTGTCGCATAATATGACAAATAAGTCCCTTATTTTAAATGGCACACCCTGTATATAATGGCTTATTCTTCTACAAAATTTTATTACCTTTCAATTGATACTAGGGTCTCTATACCTAACTCAAACAGTTTTCGAGATATTTAGAAGTGTTTGTTTTCCATAATAAATGTCAATATCTACTTGGGAAGCGAGGGGGCTCTGGCATGGATATTGGATATACAGTTTATTTGACATTTGTCAAGTATTTTAACTTTATTGTGTCGTGTCAAGTGTTTGGGTGTTTTTAATAAAATTGTTTAAGAGTAGTATAAAAATGAAAACGTATCCTGTACAGGAAAGAATGGATATGATTCTTGTTATGGGGGAATGCCAAGAAAATTGTTTACTGGCTGCGAGGGTTTATGCTCAAAAATATCCATCTCGACATCATCCAGACCAGATAGTCTTACAGAGACTGTTGCAGGTGTTTTGTAGAACAGGAAGTGTCGCGTACGAAAAAGTCAACAGACAAAAACCTGTTACTGAAAATGGCGAAATCGAGTTTGAGGTAATTGGCGCTGTTGTTGGAAATCCCCATACAAGTCAGCGTAACATAAGCAGGGAAGTAGGCATTAGCAGGCGAAGTTTTGGGAAAATAATCAAAAGGGAAAAATTTCATCCATACCATGTTCAGTTACATCAGGAACTGCTTGATATTGATTTAATTCGACGAATTGATTTTTGCTTCTGGGCCCTTGACAGAGTTGGTGAGAATGAAAATTTCTTTGATTTTGTGCTATTTTCAGACGAGAGTACATTTCATAGCACGTACCTAGTAAATAGACATAATTATGACTATTATAGTGACGAAAATCCACATCACGTCCATACAGGTGATCATCAGCATAGATGGAGTATTAATGTTTGGGCCGGAATTTTAGGAGGACACATAATATTGCCTTACTTTTTTAATGGGAACCTGAACAGTCAAATTTTTCTAAGATTTTTACAAGATGATTTGCCAGAGCTCTTAGAATATATCCCAAGAGATATTAAACGGCAGATGTGGTTCCAATTAGACAGTGCTCCCGCCCATTTTGAAACCAGTGTACGAGAACATTTAAAGAGAAGTTACCGAAATAAATGGATAGGACGAGAAAGCCCACACAACTGGCCTGCACGATCCCCGGACTTAACGTGTTTGGATTTCCTTTTGTGGGGGTACATAAAAAGTATTGTTTACAAAGTACCTCCGACTAACCGAGAAGATATGGAACTAAGAATACGAAGTGCATTCCGCACAGTAACTTCTCAAATGTTATTGAAAGCACAGAAATCATTTGAGAAAAGAATACGTTTATACATTGAACAAAAAGGCCGTCAATTTGAACATTTACTGTAGTGTGTTAAATTTTTCTTTTTTTGTTTGTTGTTCATGTTATTAAAATTTGTCATTTGTATAACCCAACTAAATTTTTTTCAACTGTTGCAATACAATGTTCTTGATAAATGTTTTTCAGCGTTGATCTACGAATTTACTCAGCCTACAATATAAACGCTCACTATAATCAAGCCTCACTTGATGATGAAAGATTTATTTATTATGGAAAACAAACAATTCTAAATATCTCGAAAAATGTTAGGTATAGGCAACTCTAGTATTAATTAAAAGGTAATAAAATTTTGTAGAAGAATGAGCCATTTTTTACAGGGTGTGTTATTTAAAATAAGGGACTTATTTGCAATATTATACGACAAATATCAGTAGTAGGTTACTGACCATCCTGTATAACTTTACATTAAAAAAAATATTCTGTACCATGCAACAATCCTCCTACTAAATACTATTATAAGTTAGATTTTTTCTACGTTGCCGAGGGTAAGAAAAAAAAATTTGCGTTGAGGCTTCCATTTTCAAAAATTGCTGTATTTCTCAAAAACGCTAGGTTTTAGGTATAGGGAATCCTGTTGTAACTTACATGTATTTTATCTCTAGATGACGAAAACCGAATAATATACTGGGTGTTCCATTTAGAAAACATAACTTTGATATGTATCTTTGTTTGTGAACATCCTGTATTATCGAGAGTATTTTCAGAAGATGCCCCTGAAGACCCTGCATATGCTAGAAAAAAACGGAATTTGTAAATTCGAACAGGGTTCATTAGAGAGACCGACGCGTATATGGTGCCCCACCCTGTATATATATATATATATATATATATATATATATATATATATATATATATATATATATATATATATATATATATATATATATATATATATATATATATATATATATATATATATATATATATATATATATATATATATATATATATATATATATATATATATATACTCTCATATGCATGTAATTGCAGGTTGTCGAGAAACATTTTTGATTAAATTTTGGGCTTTCTTTCTCTACGTGATGCTTATCATCACAAATATACCAGGCCACGCATGAATTATCTACAGTCCCGTACCTCAGTTATGCTAAATGTTCTTTAAATATAGTTTCTGTTTCTTTGGGCAAATTAACAAGCCTGCGAAGTTGTGGTTTTTAATTCGACTTATTTACGAAACACGTCATTTTATTGAACAAATATTTTAATCGCAACCGCATACCTGAGATGTTGTTTGTATTCCAGGTTGTAACGTTGTTCCCATATTTTGTACACGATTTCCCCTAATTTTCCGACACGGCACATATTTTTTTTATTACAGTAAATTTGTGTCAATTTAGTTATTACTTTGCGCATAACCCATGTCTGCCAAAGCGACGTTGCATTAGCTATTGACAATATAAAATGTATACTATCGCATCGTAGATCTAGGTGATAACATGTACACTTACCTCAGAACGTAGAATTGGACAGAAGCTGCTGCCTGGAAACAAAAAAACATAGTTAATACATAAGCATACTAATAATTACCATATTTATTGTTTAAAATTGTACAGGTGGACCAAAGTAGACGCTTTCTTATTAAAAGTCATGTATCTGTCACAGATGGCTATGGTAGCCGTATTACTTTATAAGTGTGTTCTCACTGCAACTAGTATACCGTACCGACGAGCTCTAATTAGAGCGAAACCGTCTACGGTTCTAATTGTGGTGAGAATACATCTAGCCTTACACCTTATACCATTTACTAGTCTTCATTCTAGACCCTAGGAAAACAAAGCATAAATTAACAGAAAGCGAAAATAATCGTGCTTTAGAAGCCGCTAATGAATTACATCCCGAAAGTGGTTTACTACCACTGATTATTAAATTTCTGGCAAAATCTGAGCCTTTTGCCGATATTATGTTTCACGAAGAAATTCTTAAAAACACAAAACCCTTGGACTGGTGGAAATCCCAAAGAAACATTGATATTATTGACAAATTATTCCAGATTATCAAGCAATGATTTTCTACTGCAGCTAATTCAGCCCGAGTTGAGAGAATATTTTTCGACATTCAGTTTGATTAATTCTAAGATTCTAAATCGTTTAGGGACCGAAAAAGCAGCTAAATTAGTGTTTTTGTACACACTTTACAATAATTAACCTATTTTAAAATGTTTATTTTGGAGTAAATGATGTTTTATTTTCTTTTAGAGTTGCTTCTGTTTAATTTATTTACTTTATGTTTCTGCTTTTAAGTGGGCACCTAATTTATAATGTACATGTAAGAATGTAACTTTTGTTTTCTCTGTGTAACCTAACTGTCATTTTATTATTTTTATTAAAATTTTTGTTTGTTTAATTTGTATCTTTAGCTTTTAAGTAAACTGTATTTTTATTTAAATTTTTTGAAGTTTGATTTACTCAGATTATTGGATTTACACAACTTGATTTAAATCCTGATTTAAACTTAAAAAATCAGGTGGTTAAAATATAAATATAATATATAAATCACGATTTAAATCAAATTGATTTAAATCGCTTTCAACCCTTGGGTTCCATGGCAACTGCGGTAATAGAAATCTACATCCATTAGTGTCGTAGACGTAAAAAAAGACTAGGCAGAGAAAAATGATTTGTCGTGCGTGCCTTACTAATTTGTCGTGCCTGAAAATAATTTGTCACAAAATTGCATTTCGTAGAGATACGAGAAATGCAATTTGATTTTGAACATAACGCTACCAGCTCCGTGATTCATCAGGAAGCAAGGGACGGTTATTTTGGATTTATTTGTTCACAACAAATTCACGACAAATTATTATGATACTGTGAGAGCTTTTTGCCACGAATTAAGCTGCTTTAGGAAGGAGGTAATGCTAACTTTACTGTAAACTTGGCATTACCATGTTTTTTTAATAAAGCGCGACAAATTTTATCTTTTCACAACAAAAAAATCTGGACGCAGCAAGTGCGTTATGGAAGTGAATTTTCATAAAAATGTTTTTAATAGCAAATGCGAGCAGGCATTAATCAGATTACCGGTATGGCCTATGTACTATATTTTATCAAAATTACTTATTGTTTGAAAATGTACACAAATTTTTCGTAAAGAAACTTAAATGTTGGTTTCCTAGACTAGATGCATTCTCGCAACAATTAGAACCGTAGACCGGTTTCGCTCTCATTAGAGCTCTTCAGTACGGCATACTAATTGCAGCAAAAATGCACCAAAAATAACACGGCTATCGTATAGCCAGTCTTAAAACACTCATTAGAGCTCTTCAGTTGTATACCGTCTCTATTTTTAATACTCTGTGTTATTTGGAGCGGGCGTGACAACATAGTACTTGGTTCCGAACTAGGTGGCGACACGTTCGCCACTCACTTAGTGTTTTAAGACTGGCTATACGATAGCCGTGTTATTTTTGGTGCATTTTTGCTGCAATTAGTATGCCGTACTGAAGAGCTCTAATGAGAGCGAAACCGGTCTACGGTTCTAATTGTTGCGAGAATGCATCTAGTCTTACATACTTTGTCCCTATATTGGGGTAGAAATGGGCCAGGGCTAACAATTTTTTAAATTGTTAGTTAGTTGTATACCGTCTCTATTTTTAATACTCTGTGTTATTTGGAACGGGCGTGACAACATAGTACTTGGTTCCCAACTAGGTGGCGACACGTTCGCCACTCACTTAGTTGGTTTCCTAGCCAACAAACCTTACGTTAATAGCAAATTGAGTTATTGAAATTTGAAGGTTTTAATGAAAATTCGCTACCAAAACGCACTTACTGCGTCCAAATTTTTTTCTTACAAACATGCATCATATTTCAATAAAAAAAGGCAAAAATAAATTAACGGATTTGTTCTACGAAAATTAGCTAAAAATTATAGACCGTTAAACAATAAACTTAACTAAACCTACAGCAAAAGCATCAACTTAACTAAACCGACAGCCAAAGCATCAGAGAAGGGGTCTATTTGAAATAAATTTGTTTTCTGTAAATATTTTAGTAAAATGAAGGGCAATGCGGTTGAAGCTTAAACTTAAGGGCTCGCAGAACACTCTTCTTGCAACATTTCCTTTTCACAATCCGTATTTGTTTCACGTTCTTTGCCTAAACATTGCCAATTTTGACGTTTCAAATCGCAACTTTGACGTTTTGAGGAAAACTCCAATTTTGTATCTTTAACTGTCCATAACTTTTTTGTCTTGAAACCTAGAGACCTAAGTTTTGGTACAGGGTTCACCTTTTAGAATGCAAACACGCGTACCAAATTTGGTTGCCCTTACTTTGTTATTTCCGGAGATATATTTTTTTAAAAAGAAAACACAAAAATTTCCGGGAAAACCTAGTCCGATTTTCCTGCCTAACGAACTTATTCCAGTCACTTGCAAAAGGAAGGTACTCACCAAATTTGACTATTATTTTTTGAGTTATCAGTGCGATATATATATATATATATATATATATATATATATATATATATATATATATATATATATATATATATATATATATATATATATATATATATATATATATATATATGTATGTATGTATGTATATGTATATATATATATATATATATATATATATATATATATATATATATATATATATATATATATATATATAAACACGGATCTCCCCATTAGTGAATTTTTTTAAAGAAAATTCACTAAAAGACAATTAATCCATGTATTGGCATTGCAAAATAGCCACATGGTAATGCTAACTTTATGGACGTCTAATCACGAGCGATGCCACATGTTTTTTCTAAGATTCTCTGTATACATTGTACGTGTTACACGTTTTACAACTTTTCCCACGCTATGAAGTACATTAGTGTATCTTTATAAAATTCATCCGGTCACGGGACTTTGCGCACAGAAGATGACATCACAACCATCGACATGATTTACCAGGGTACTAGTCAATGATCACACCGTCTTGTTAGTCAGTGAGAGTTACTGCCTTGCCCAGATTTCACCTTTGGTAGGTCAGATTTATTTGTCAGATAAGAAAACCTTTATACGATCCTGCAACGACTTAAAGCGTTATCTTCTCAAATAAAGAATAATATGTCGATAACATCCAGATGAAAATGTAGCGCTCGCTTGTTTTATAATGAATTTGCTTTCATTAACTGCTCTGTTTAATACATAGTTGTTGTCTTGTTTTCGTGGTGGCTTGTAGCAATGTTCTCGTATAATTCAATATTAATAACGAATTACCTTTTTTTACAATTATCATGCAGATAAGTTTTGTATTTAACATGAACAGGCTATAAGCTGCCACATGTGAATGAACTTGAACTCAACCGATATTTATACGAATTAATTATTGCAGGCATCCTGTTCTTTGGTACCGTCTTTGGTTTGTCCATTCTTTGGTTTTTGTTCGTATTTCTCATGTATGACTTTTATACCATGAAGTAGAAAACGTTTGGCGTTGGAAAATCCGCCACACCCTGCAACCACCATCTAGAAAAAAATTGAAGAGCTCCTAAAACGCATTCAAGCTAATTTTCAAGACCAGGTCAAGTAGAGGTTCCATCTTTTTTTTCAACGATCTAGGCACCATTGAGTCGCCCAATAATGTTCTGAGAGGGTTAAATGGCCCTGAACAACCCCAGGCCTTCTCTGATACGGTCAAACGATTGAACTTCGCCAACGGGACCAAAGTTAAGTATCTTACTTATCTGTTGTCAATCTTTGAACATTCATGTAATTTCATTAAAACTGCTACAATCCATCATAAAACACATAGTCATTCTGTTTTATATAACTTCAGTATATTTCTAATAAATTCACTCATTTGCATTATACAGGGTGTTACAAAATAGTGGGCCAACCCGCTAACCACGGATTCCAGAGATGAAAATTTTATGACTTTTCTTATAACATTTTTCTTCTGGGGGCCCCGTTTTCGAAATACATAGTGTTGAAATAGAACTTAAAAAATAATTTTTTATTTCTAATTTTTATGTTTTTGAAGTTATCTCCGTAAAATTTTTCACGTAGTCTTATTTTAGAACTAGACGCCATCTGTGTAGATGAGGAGAGAAAAATCAAATCACAAGGGGGGTACAGGGGGGGGGGTGGAACAAGTATTGACCCTCTAAACTTTTTCGTGCGCACGCCAATGGTTTCAAAACAAATGGCTTTTGTTAGACAAGATACTTTTTTAACTTTTGTTTCTTTAGTTGAATTTTGATAAAACGACTAGTTTATGAGTTATTGTAAGTTGTATGGTCGGACCCAAACAGGTGAGAAAAAACCTACGAAATTTTTTTATTTATAATTTTTATGTTTTTGAAGTTATCTCCATGAAATTTTGCACGTAGTCTTATTTCAGAACTAGACGTCATCTATGTAGATGAGAAGAGAAAAATCAAATCGCAAGGGGGGGGGGGGTTACAGGGGGTTGTAACACATATTGACCTTCTAAAATTTTTGTGCTCACGCCAATGGTTTCAAAACAAATGACTGTTATTAGATCAATCAATGTCGTAACTTTAGACACTAGTTAAATTTTATAAAACGATTAGTTTATGAGTTATTTCAAGTTGAATGAACGGACCGAAACAGGAAGCTTTATTTTCATGAATGGAACGTTTTCTAATATAATTCTTATTTTGCAAGGTATGCCCATTGCATTTTGATAAGACCTATTTGTTTTATATTTTATAAAAAATATGTTTGTCTGTTGAACAAATCCACAGAAAAAAAAAACATGCCATTATATTTGTTGTTTGTAGAATTTTTGGATCCACGTAGGCCCTGAAAAACACTAGAACGTAAGTTGCTGACTGTCAAAATATTATTTTCACGGCGATATTCAAACTATAGGTGTATTTTGTGATAATTTACCTTATCATTTTCGACAATATGACAAATATATCATTTTCTGACATGACAGATATGGTATTAATAATTGGTAAGAGTTTAATGATAGTAACTTTTCAATACAATCAGTTTTTGATCATTTCTCTTCCTTGTAGGGAAATGTGATTGTAATGCTAGTCATGATGCTAGGCGCTATGCAGCTACATTTCCTAACCGTCATCACCCGAACAGGAATTTTTTCTCAACATTAGTTCGTCGCATAAGGGAATCAGGTACCTTCAAACAGCCGGCGTTCAAGAACGTAAATAACCTACGATATTAGTTTCAATTAGACCACCGACGCCCGAATAAAAAATGTAGGGGTTTGATTTTTCTTATTCACGCAGATGTCGTCTAATCATGGTATAAGACTATATGTTATATTTCATGGAGATAACGTTTCGTAGGTTCTTTATCACCTGTTTGGGTCCGACCATACAACTTTCAATAACTCATAATACCCCACTTGGGATTTGATTTTTCTCTCCTCATCTACACAGATGGCGTCTAGTTCTAAAATAAGACTACGTGCAAAACTTCATGGAAATAACTTCAAAAACATAAAAATTATAAATGAAAAAGGGTTTCGTAGGTTTTTTCTCACTTGTTTGGGTCCGACCATACAACTTACAATAACTCATAAACTAGTCGTTTTATCAAAATTCAACTGAAGAAACAAAAGTTATAAAATTATTTTGTCTAACAAAATCCGTTGGTTTTAAAACCATTGGCGTGCGCACAAAAAAGTTTAGTGGGTCAATACTTGTTCCACCCCTCCTGTACCCCCCTTGAGATTTGATTTTTCTTTCCTCATCTACACAGATAGCGTCTAGTTCTAAAATAAGACTACATGCAAACATTCATGGAGATAACTTCAAAAAAATCAAAATTAGAAATGAAAAATTATTTTTTAAGTTCAATTTCAACACACTGTATTTCGAAAACGGGGCCCCCCAGAAGAAAAATGTTATAAGAAAAGTCATACAATTTTAGACTCGGGAATCCGTGGTCAGCGGGTTGGCCCACTATTTTGTAACACCCTGTATAAATTCAACATTTTTTAATAAACAAATTTAACCGTATTTGGATTTTTATTTGTACATCTAACACCATACTAATTGTGAGTGCAAAAACACATGCCCTTTGTTCAATTTACATTAAAGCTCATGCCCTCGACTGAGCAGCCGAACAAAGTTTTAGTAATCCTTTATATTAAATAATATTTAGTTACAACATTTTTTTCAAAAGTTTACCAATAAATGACAAACTTACTTTATTTAATTGTTGACTCACCCTGTATAAGTATCCATGATTCACACTAAGCGCCTTTCTCGACCAACCATACAAACAACTGTCGCTGTTTAATGTGCTTTATAAAACGATTTTGCATAATCCGCTTGTACTAATAATATTTAATATGCAATATTTTTAATTAAAATTTAACATAATTTATTTCAGATAATTCTAGTCTCAAGATAAAATATTTCATAACGTTAAAACTGATGTAGTTTATATACATAATTTAAGTTTGTAAACTTGTTATCACGACCACATTTTGGTAAAATTTCTGAAAATGGACACTTATCTGGTTATTAATTTTGTCCAATCCTGACCGTCCCTTCCTAAACCCTTGTAAAAGATGATCGTAGATACAGAAATATTCTCTGGAGACGTGCAAGATCTGGATTAAGACTTCCTCGGGACCGCTTTTGAATGAGCTTTCCTTTGGGAAACCCCGAGTTCCTTTCGTTGCCCCGCAGTAATCATTAGACATGGTCCACGATCGGCCACATATACGCCTTCTCTGCCGTTTGACGGTTTAACGCCTTGTACAACTTCTGCATGCTATCCTTGCTAATTGGATCTAGAGAGATTTAGATGCTACAATGAAGTTAAGCGTCGCACGGCCGCTGAATGTTGATTTTGACATTCGCTTCCGATCCAGTCAAATTAATGTGGTCTGGTTGATACGTTTTGTCTTATCTTCAAGCGTTCGCACCCCGTCATGTGTACGAACTTTGATTATGTTAGATATTTGAAATGTAAGGTCGTTTGCAATGGGATTTTATGTCGTTTACACCATTTTAGCGAATTTTCATAGAAAACATTTGCTCATCAGAAGATCACGACTTTATGGCTTTTAATTTATTTTAAATAAGCACGAATTGGGAACCTCTAGTACCCATATCCAGGTCAGTTGTATTTAATATTAATATATGATAAAAAAGGCGTCACAGACAATATCAGCTGAATTTTTAGGATAATCCTGTATTGTAGACACCTCTTTAGTAAACAAACAATTCGGGTGAAATCGGAACGTAAAGTGGATGCTCGACGATGTGCACTGTTGCCAGATGAGTATTACCAAGGGTCATTTGAAATATAGAAGGAAATCAAGGGGTGGACAAATGTTTTTATAATGTAAATAAATTATAATATGGCGTCAGCTACATAAATCGATATTTGACATATTTTGCAGAAAGCGGTAGGAAAACGGAAATGTAAACAGTTAATTTTCAGCCATGGTGGTCCAGGGGAAAAAACGTGGGCCTCTCCTCCCTTTCTAGGTACATCAGTAACATCAACATAGGTTGTGCCATTGTGATTGAGCAAGATAATCTGCACCTTCCATCATTCCCAGGGGGCGTAAAGCCGTCGGTCCCGTGCCCATGCGATGTTGGGCACGTTAAACACGCAAATTTCCCGGTCAGTGAGGTGAATGAATCACACTTTAGTAAAGTCAATGAAGCAATTTCCGTTGCAAATTGCTGATGATAAGTCGAACTGTATATGCTAATAGAAAAGGGTATGCAATATATTACTTCGAAAAGTCGCGCAATGTTTCATGGTCATGAAGCAATTCCTACTGACAACTGTCGATGATAAACATAACCGAGAAAATGGCTGAAAATGGTCTTCCCTTCGAAGTGTTTGTTTTTATTTTAGTTTCCGAACTTAAATGAGTGTGAAAACTGAATGAAACAATTTCCGTAGCGAATTGCCGATGATAAATACAACTGTATATGCTAATAGCAAACGGTATGCAATATATTATTTCCAAAAGTCGCGCAATGTTTCATGGTAATGAAGCAATTTCTATTGACAACTGTCGATGATAAAAATAACCGAGAAAATGGCTCAAAATCGGCTTCCCTTCGAAGTGTTTGTTTAGGGATCTTTTTGAATCCTACTTGCACGAATTTATCTGGCGAAACAAATTAACAAATTCGGGCGTGTGGTCTGAATTTTTAATTTGCGTCCGCCAGCAATATAATGTGTAGGATTTCGATTTATCTCCTGTCTTGTTTTGGTTTGGCAAGACAACACAAAAATTATTTCTATCATTAATTCGTGGATTAGGCCTCCTCGGGATACAACGCTAAAAAAAACGCGCCGGCGACCCTGCCTCCCCAGTCTATATGACAATTATTGGGTCAAGGTGGTGTGGGAACGGGTCAATACAATACATTACATTTTTATTTCTCATAAGCAATTTGCAACAAACATTGCTTCATTGACTGTTGTTACAAATTGCTTCATTACCATGAAACATTGCGACTTTTCGAAATTATAAATTGGATACCGTTTGCTATTAGCATACAGCGTTGTATTTATCATGGGCAATTCGCAACAGAAATTGCTTCATTCACTTTTCATACTCTTTTCGTGTTGGAAACTGAAATATAAACAAACACTTCGAAGGAAAGGCCATTTTCAGCCATTTTCTCGGTTATGTTTATCATCGATAGTTGCCAATAGAAATTGCTTCATTACCATGAAACACTGCGATTTTTCAAAATAATATATTGCATACCGTTTGCTATTAGCATATGCAGTTGGATTTATCATCAGAAATTTGCAACGGAAATTGCTTCATTGACTTTACTAAAGTGTGATTCATTCACCTCACTGTCCGGGAAATTTGGGTCTTTAACGTGCCCAACATCGCATGGGCACGGGACCGACGGCTTTACGCCCCCTGGGAAGGGTGGAACGTGTAGATTATCTTGCTCAACCACAATGGCACAACCTCTGTTGATGTTACTAGTGTTCCTAAAAATGGAGGAGAGGCCCACGTTTTTCCCCCTGGACCACTGGCTGTTTACATTTCCGTTTTCCTACTGCTTTCCGCAAAATATGTCAAATATCGATTTATGTAGATGACGCCATTATATAATTTATTTACATTATAAAAATATTTGTTCACCCCTTGATCTCCTTCTATATTTAAAATGACCCTTGGTAATACTCATCTGGCAACAGTGCACACTCTACAGCCTTCACTTCACGTTCCGATTTCACCCGAATTGTTTGTTTACTAAAGAGGTGTCTGCAACACAGGATTACCATTTTTAGAACCCGCAATATCAAAACAATATTTACTACAGATCAAAAACTGACAAATCTAATAAAAACTCCCAAAGATGCGATTACAAACGAATACCACGAAGTTTACCAATTTCCTTGTTCCAACTGCTCCCAAACTTTAGGAGAAACGAATAGACTCATCCACACCCTCGCAGTTAGAAAATCCGACCCCTCATCCGCACTCGCACTACATCATATTCATACAGGACACAACATAGGCCTTGACAATGCCAAAATGTAGCCTCAGTTTACAACTTCAAAACAAGAATTACCCGCGAAGCGGTCCAGATCGAAAAACATCCCGATTGTTTGAATAAGAGCTATGATGGTCTTCGATTTTCGATTACTTGGGAACCTATTGTATCATCATTACACACGAAATGTAAATTAATCCAATAGACAATTTAACTGTCACATTATCTGACTCAACAAATACCTCGAATCTGCTTAATTCTATAAGTACCGCTAAGAAAGCACCTGACATATAGACCTTAAGCCGACTAATTCCACTGATAATGAGGCAGTTAGAAGAAATGTTATAAATACTACAAGACTTACGACGAACTATTAGATCTCTCTCAGGTCTAGTGGTGAACACACCAAGAACTTAAAGATGATCTACAGCAAGATTTGGGGAGCAAGCAGATTGAGGCCTCGTAATCGAGCTACAACAACCAAACCTATCCTTATCCACCGCTCTAAGGACTGGGCAGCTTGAGGCCTTAGAGTTCATTTCCTTTCATGTTTCCTTAACCTTTTGAAAGTGGCTCCAAAACATGAGCCGAAGCGTCAAGGTTTAACAAATTCTGGACGTGGTTCAACCCGAGAACCAAGTAATCTGATATTTATTTATTTATTTATTAAATACAATGCCCAACGGGGAAATCCCCAAATAAAGAGATTGAACAAACTAGTAAAAGTCTGGACGCAGCAAGTGTGTTATGCTAGTGAATTTTAATTAAAAGTTTTAGCAAATATGTGTTTTTAAAGGAAGCGGGCATCAAATTATATATATAGTAGAAGCAATGTACCATATTTCATTAAAATAACTTTATTGTTTGAAAATGTCAAACAAAAAAGAAAATTAACTTCAAATGTTCCCGAAAAAAACTAGTTTCCTAGCCAACAAACCTTATAGGTTAATAGCAAATGGAACTATTCAAATTTGAAGCATTTAATAAAAATTCGCTACCATAACGCACTTGCTGCTTCCCGAATTTCTTTTCTTACAAACATGCATTATAATTTTGTGGTCGAAATTCGATACAGTAAACTTCAGCTCAGAACTGGCAGGGACCTGGGGCATTCGACTAGCTAATTAAAACAAAGCATTGTTTAATCTAGTTGAACGGAGCACGTGTTCCTTCCTAACGAACTCATGCAAGCCACTTGCAAAAGGAAGGTACTCACCAAATTTAATCATCATCGGCTTATTATTTTTTAAGTTATCGTTGGAACACCGATATATATATATATATATATATATATATATATATATATATATATATATATATATATATATATATATATATATATATATATATATATATATATCGGTGTTCCAATTTTTTTGAAAGTTAGTATCTATTAAAAAAACATTATTTTAGTGAGATATTGTATTGTTTATATTTATTTAAAAGAACAGTGTTCGAAAAAACTTGCTGAAAAGTTGGTGATTAAAAATCATTTCAGATTTTGGAAATTCTGTTAAATTTACAAGCGAAAAAACCGAGTGACGTTTATTTGAAATTTAAATATATTGTAGACTATTTATATTTCAAGTTTTGTTAAATACAACAAAAAGAGCGTTTCTGTATGACACGTTCTATAATAATTTGTTTATATATATATATATATATATATATATATATATATATATATATATATATATATATATATATATATATATATATATCCTGTGCTTACGTTTTTATGTATACTTTTCTTTAACATCTCGCTTAAAACATCAAAGTTTCCTACCGTATAGAAAACAGGTCGTTCTATTCCAGTCCCTAAAAAAGGTGATCAAATCCAGGTTGAAAACGATAGAGAAATCATCATCAAGAATAATTTTTAACGGTTTTTGAATTTGTTCTGAACGATTTTATAATCTTTAATGTCAAACATTTAATTTCAGAGACTCAGCATGGTTTTACCGGGGTCGTCTACATCTACCAATTTAGCCTATAATGTATAATGTTAGACGCAAATAAATAAGTATATGGAAAGGTCTGCTTTACAGACTACGCAAGTGCAGCAATCGACAGAGTATCTCATACTGATATTATCTGCTTGGATTTCTCTAAGGCTCGTGACAGATTGAACCACAATATTCTACTTAAGAAGCTTGACTGGTACGGGTTCTCTCTTAAGCCGTTGAGGTTGTCTAGCTCATTCCTTATTGGTAGAGTCTACTCTGTTTTTAGCATGGATTTCGGACTGGCGAGATTTTGGCTGCGTCGGGTGTGCCGCAGGGATCTGTTTTAGGGCCTCTGTTTCACATCGCCTGTCCTAGACATATATATAAATATAAACATAAAAATTCAAAGTGACCCCGAAAATAGGTTCTAGGGGGCCTAGTTTACGCTCACTAAACACATATATAGAAAAGAGCTACAGCTGGATCACAAGCCAATCAGCACAGCAATAGATCTGAAACTAGACTTGTTGTACTCGAAGATGTCAATGAGGCGATGTACATTCTTATATATATATATATATATATATATATATATATATATATATATATATATATATATATATATATATATATATATATATATATATATATATATATATATATATATATTTATATATATATATATATATATATATATATATATATATATATATATATATATATATATATATATATAGCAACTTCTTTGTACCGGTGAATTCAGTCTAGGACAGGCGATGTGAAACAGGACCTGTTAACTCTGAGCGTATGGAAACACAACAAGCGTAAAATATGTGGACATTCTACGACATTATGTAACAGACCAAATAAAAATAATAAAGCGAAGTAGTTTCGCCTGCTTTTCAGCGACTCCAAAGAGAGGCGCAACAGCAGGCTGCTCTGCGGTGTGCCAATACCCGGATAGATCAGCTCTATAACGCCACTATTTTGAGAAGCCGACGCTGAACATCCTCTAGAGCATCCCTATGAATGCCATAATAGGCAGCCCAAGCTACCGCAGCACACTTCAAATGCGGTCTAATGTAGGCAAAGTAGAGAGTTTTTAAGGTGTCAATACATGAAAAATTATTTGAGTTTCTGATCATATAGCCCAAGGTTTTTGAGGCTCTAGAGGTGGCATTCTCAATATGATTCACAAATGATAGTCTGGCCTCAAAAAGAACGCCTAAGTCGGCAATATTTTTAGGTCTATTAAGTACTGAATCACATAATTCATACGGAAAACGGATTATTTGCCTATGGAGCGTATAGGTCATAACTTCACATTTACCCAGATTCAGCGGCAGTTCATTTTGGCACGTCCGAGAATATATTCTTCACAGAGTTGCCTGTAGTTTAACGCTATCATCACGGTTGTTAATGGTCTGAAAAATCTTCAATTCATCATCATTGAAGTGAGGAACCTGAAGGACTTTAGTGATGTCACTGATGGATAAATTAAAAAACAGAGGCCCTAAAACAGATCCCTGCGGCACACCTGACGCAGCCAAAATCTCCCCAGACCAAAATCTATGGTAAAAACAGAGTAGACTTCTACCAATAAGGTATGAGCTAGACAACCTCAACGGCTTAAAAGAGAACCCGTACCAGTCAAGCTTCGGAAGTAGAATATTGTAGTTCAATCTGTCACGAGCCTTAGAGAAATCCAAGCAGATAATGTCAGTATGAGATACACTGTCGATTGCTGCACTTGCGTAGTCTGTAAAGCAGACATTTCCATATATTTATTTATTTGTGTCTCAAATTATATTTTATAGGCTAAATTGGTAGATGTAGAGCGACCCCTGTAAAACCATGCTGAGTCTCTGAAATTAAATGTTTGACACTAAAGATTATACTATCGTTCAGAACAAATTCAAAAACCGTTAAAAATTATTCATGATGATGATTTCTCTATCGTTTTCAACCTGAATTTGATCACCTTTTTTAGGAACTGGAATAGAACGACCTGTTTTCTATATGGTAGGAAACTTAATGTTTTAAGCGAGATGTTAAAGATGGACGTTAAAGCATACATAAAAACGTAAGCACAGGATATATATATATATATATATATATATATATATATATATATATATCCTAAATAATTTATTATAGAACGTGTCATACAGAAACGCTCTTTTTGTCGTATATAACAGAACTTGAAATATAAATAGTCTACAATATATTTAAATTTGAAATAAACGTCACTTGGTTTTTTCGCTTGTAAATTTAACAGAATTTCCAAAATCTGAAATGATGTTTAATCACCAACTTTCCAGCAAGTTTTTTCGAACACTGTTCTTTTAAATAAATATAAACAATACAATCTCTCACTAAAATAATGTTTTTTTAATCGATACTAACTTTCAAAAAAAAATTGGAACACCGAAAAATGATTACTGTTTCAAATTAAAATATGAAAAAATAAAGTTATTCAACAGCGAGTGGGACCGCCGCGGTTTCTGATGCATTCGATAACTCTTCGAGGCACGCTTGAAATCAAATGATTTATGGTATCATGAAGAATGTCATTCCACACTTCTTGTGACGAAGATCAACTAGGTTATTTGCTGGTTGGGGTAAATTACCCAGTCGATTGCCAATCATATCCCACACATTTTCAATTGGTGAGAAGTCTGGCGACCAAGAAGGCCATTGAAGCAAGGTCACGTTATTTGCTTATAAAAGCCTTGTAGTAACCTTTGCTGTATGAGGACGTGCGTTGTCTTGTTGGAAAAGGGGTTGAATTAACCCTCGTGGGTATAGCAGTACAACAGGCCACAGTACGTTTTGTATGTAATAATATGCATTCAAATTTCTGTCGATAAAAACTAGAGGTGACCTGCTACCGTATGTCATGGCACGCCATAGAATCACCGCCCGTGTAAGGGCCTTATGCCGTTCCACAGCAAATTCTAAATGTATGCGTTCTCCACGTATTCCTCTTACTCTTCTGTGACCATCGTGGACTCAAAGACAGAATCAGGACTTGTCGGAAAACACAACAAGATTCTATTTCCCATCCCAATTAGATCTGCCGTTGTACCACTCAAGCCGAGCAGCACGATGTGGAGGTGTCGGTTGAAGACATAAAAAATGTCTATACGAACAAAGCCCAAAAGCGCGGATTCTGCGTTATATCGTTGCCATAGAGACTCTTTGTTGTTAAGCTCCCAACCCAGCATTTCCAATCGACCGTGCTGTGGAAATTCTGTATTGTAAAGCCGCCATACTCAAATGACGGGTTTCCCGTGCTGAAGTTGCTCGAGGTCACCATGGGGAGGGTTATAGATTTCTTCTTCGGACCACCTGGACCAACGCTGTAACACTGTTGACACACTGCGTCCTATGCGATCGGAAATTTCTCTGTATGAAAAGCCGCTTTCCGCATACCAACAATGCGCCCCCTTTCAAAATCACCTAAAAATGATTGTAATTGTTTCGTAAACGGCGCCTACGCACAGTGACTTAACGACAATAAATTGCGCCCAAATCGCAACGAAATACTGCTTCAAACTGAAGGAAACGCAAATTTAAAGAGATAATTTTTTGATAAAATACAATGAAAAAAGTGTACGCCGGTTAAAATTATTTGTCGATATGGTTATCATTTCTTATCAGAGGCAAAACAGAGTAGTATAGAAAATTTGATTGAATTTGTTCGACTCTTACTCGGTGTTTGGAATGTAACTTTTTAAGAATTCCTGCAGGGCAAACATTAATATAGTCTATACAGACTGGGGGATTTTAAGTGTAGACACCTTTTAAATCTCGAAAATTATAAGAGATACAAAGTTGTTTAAGTTAAATAAAATGCATCTGAGACTTAAACAAAATTTCCATAAGTGCTAAAAATTACTCAAAACGTTAATTTTCTAATAGACTTCGCCATTAACGCTATTCTTATACCATGAAGTCTTACTAGCAACATCAATGAAATGCGCTATGAGTATTAAGAGCTTACGATAATTTTGGGATTTTCTCTGAAACTACCAAACCAAATTGGCCGAGCGAGCTGTCATTTTAAACAAAATGCAACGCCCTTCTAATAGAGGTATCACTTGAGCCTAAGCTAGATGAATCCCAACGTGGGTTGAAGTTGCAGCGTTTAAATTGGTCATAAAGATCACCACTTGACTTATCAAATGACGTATTTTAGCGATTAAAAAAAAGTTTATGTGGAATGGGATATTCAAGATAGTTTTAAATGAGGCGCCTCGTATATCCGCTAATTGCAGAAAAGGTATAAAGAAGTTTGTTACTCAGTAGTAACATATTGATTTTGAAATGTGTTTCCGATTCATACAAAATTATTGCGTGATGCGTTTTTAATTGACCCGAAGTGGATTTGAACTGATACAAAACGAGAAATTAATTTGGAGTAAGATTTGAAATCTGCCTCGACTGTAAGTTAAATTAAGTTTGGATGAGGTTTGCCAGTTAGCCCAAAGCTGTAGCCGAGTCAGATATTGATCTATTCGCTAATGATCATCCGTTTCCGTTCAAATTTCCATTTAGCTCACACATAGATGCGATGTGACGTTATTGTTTTATTTTTAAGTCGAATTTACGAAATAAATAGTTTTTCTAGCGACTGCTTGAAATTTTTGTAAGACTATATATAAAGGCAGTAAAAGAAAAAACAGAGATCGCCGTGGAATTTATTTTACGCATTTTACAATATTTATTTCACCATCTATATATATATATATATATATATATATATATATATATATATATATATATATATATATATATATATATATATATATATATATATATATATATATATATATGTGTGTGTGTGTGTGTGTGTGTGTGTGTGTGTATGTATGTATCTATCTATCCATCTATTTATTTATTTACTGTAACCTGTAACCAACGCCCAACGGGAAACTCCAGTAATAGTGCGGATATTTAACAAGTTTTCATAACCTCAACAAATATCTGCCATGTTTCATATAAAGACGTGGATAAGCACTTTTCCTTCGGATGGCATTGGTAGTGTAAAAACATTTATTTATGTTGAAACAGTATATGTTCATCGGTTAACATGAAACATTTTCGCTTTCTTTGACTATACATAAAGGCAGAAAAAGAAAAATTTCGGGACGCAGCAAGTGCGTTATGGTAGTGAATTTTCATTAAAATGTTTTTAATATCAAATATGTTTTTTTTTTAAGAAAACAGGCATCAAATTTGGTTACCAGTATAATCTATATAGAAGAATCAATGTGCCATATTTCATCAAAATAACTTTATTGTTTGAAAACAAAAGTTTCCGAAAGTAAACTTAAATTGTTCCCAAAAAAACTGATTTTCTGGTCAACCTTATAGGTGAATAGCAAATTGAGCTATTAAAATTTGAAGCATTTAATGAAAATTTGTTACCAGAACGCACTTGCTGCGTCCCGAATTTCTTTTCTTACAAAGATGTATTATATTTCGATGGAAAATGCAAAAATTCAATAACATAGGGCGTATTCGATTAAAAAAAAAAAGGAAATTTGAATCACCAACGACTTATGGGCCACCCTGTAATTGTGAAAATATTTTTTACATTGCAGCTCAAGACACCCTATAATTAATGTATACAATTTTTTTTCGTAACTTGCATATTAACGGATATATAGAGCTTTAATGATTTTTTACGAAAATTCGACAAAAATAGTATACCATTAAACGATAAACTCTATAGCCAACACTACTGCCAAAGCATCAGAGAAAGGGTCTATTTGAAATGAATTTTCTGGGAATATTTTAGTAAAATGAAGGACAATGACGATTGAAACTAATAGTTCAGGCTTTGTAAAATATTCTCCTTGAGACATTTTCTTTCCATGGCTCATATTAGTTTCAGGTTCTTGGCCTAAATATTAACAATTTTGACGTTTTAAATCGCGACTTTGACGTTTTGTGGAAAACCCAAATTTATTTTTCTTTAAATGCCTGTAACTTTTTTTTCCTTTACCCTACAGTGCTAAATTTTGGTAGGTAGCTTACCCATAATGATATAAACCCGTGTATCAATTTTTGTTGCCCTTACTTTGTTAATTCCGGAGATATAATTTTTTTTCGAATGAAAACTCAAAATTTTCCGGGAAAACCTCGTCCGATTTTCCTGACTAACAAACTTATCCAAGCCATTTACACAAAAAAGGTACTCGCCGAATTTTATCAAAAATTTATATATATATATATATATATATATATATATATATATATATATATATATATATATATATATATATATATATATATATATATATATATATATATATATATATATATATATATATATATACACATAAAAATTGAAACTGACCCCGGATATGGGTTCTAGGGGTCCTAGTTCGTTTTCTACGAAAATTCACTAAAAACAGAGATCGCCTTGGAATTTATTTTGTGCGTGTTACAATATTTTTTTCACCATCTATCTATATATATATATATATATATATATATATATATATATATATATATATATATATATATATATATATATATATATATATATATATATATATATACATCTATTTATTTATTAATTTACTGTAACCAACGCCCAACAGGAAACCTCAGTAATAGTGTAGTGCAGATATTTAACAAGTTTTCATAACCTCAACAAATATCTGCCATGCTTCATATAAAGACGTGGATGAGCACTTTTCCTTCAGATGGCAGTGGTAGTATAAAACCATGGATTTCTGTTGAAACGGTATATGTTCATCGGTTAAAATCAAACATTTTCGCTTTCTCCGACTAGTAATCGGTTATCATGAGACCTCAGGTAATGAATGATAAGTACACTTGGAGAACGCTAATTACCAGAAGACATTTAAAAAAAACCTGGCGGTTGTTTCACTACCAAAGTTAGCGTCATCAGAGGATGAATAATTGTAACTATCTTATATCTACAACTCTATATTCTTTTCTAGGTGACTACTTGCTGGTTGACCGACCGGTCACTAACAATTTAGGCAGGTTCAACGACACAAAAATAACATATTTCGTTTGGCGGAAAAACATGAATTCTGTTATTATCTATGGGACGTGTTTCTGTCGGTCTTCCTTCTAAAGTAATCCATTAGTAGACTACCCATAGGCTGCAGAGCCAAATTTATAGACTTTTTATTATTACTATATTTAGCTACATATATATATATATATATATATATATATATATATATATATATATATATATACACTTTTTAAAGAGTTTAACTGCCCTGGTTGTCTAGCATGTTTTGTTAATTTTAGATGTTTGGTGATTATTATCCCAAATATGTCGGGCAACGAAAGATCTATAGTACCGTATCTTAGTTGTGCTGCATGTTCTTTGAATCTAATTTCAATAGCGTTGTCGTTTCTATGGTAACCACCACCCCCCCACCCCCGCTCACAGGCTGCTCAGAACTTCTGGGCGATTCAAGCCTGCAGGAAAGTGGAAAGTAGTCTTTTGGCTTTCAATGCTTATTTGAGCGAACACGAAGAAATACTAATTTCGGAGTAACGTTTTTAAAGTTTTCCGTGAATTTTTCTTAAAGAAAATTCGCTAATAGGAGGTAACAGTGATGAGGCGCTGCAAAAATTTTCTTCAAATGAACGCGACTTTGGGCCCCTTCAACCCAAAACGAACGTCTTTTTCAATTTTTATTTGTTCATATATATATATATATATATATATATATATATATATATATATATATATATATATATATATATATATATATATATAAACTGATCCTGTTAACACCTTTACTGAAACTTTGCTAAATTCTTACAATCGTTACAGCTCTATAAGCAATTCTCTTGTTAGGAAGATTTGCTAAAAGAGTCACTTTTAGATAAAAATAGAAAATAATAAAAAGCTTGTCTGTAGATGAACTTCTAAGTTAGTTTATTTGTATCTAAGTAAGTCAGTCTATAAGTCTTGGCCAGATAATGATCTAAAGTTGCAATGTAATGTACTCCTAAGTTTCTTTCGTTTTAAAAGTTACACTTATTCGGTGTTTCTGGTTGACCCAGAATAAGAAGTTTTTATCTTCCAGTAAAACTAAAAATGTTTTGTGAAGGTTTTTTCCCGTTGTCAACTGTTATAAACAGCAACTTGCTCATTCAGTCGACTTAGGGTTTTATGTTCTAAAAACTTTTATATTTCTTACCGGCGTTACTGAAACAAGTAACAATAATTGAAATTTCTACTGATTACATGTTTTAAACTCCACGATCAATTCTTTGACTTGGTGAAAAAGGGTCCTGTCTCATTGTTTTCAACAGGAACAGAAATGTGGATGTAATAGGGGCCTAAACGAAAGTAACCTCGATGATGTTACACTTTCATGGCCGGAGCTGCTTGGACTGCTAGCGGGGCTTCCAGGTTGGTTTGCCAAGGCCAAACTCACACAGCTGCTGGCTTCTGTCACTGGACTAAAAGTAAGCAGTTGAGGCCATCTACGCAAGAAGACTTCTTCAGGTATGGCATATTGAGGAGTTCTAAGAAGAACGAAACCGGTATATGTTCCCTGCTATATATATACAGCGTGTCCGAAAATTATGCAAGAAATGCAGAAATGTGGATGTAATAGGGGCCTAAACGAAAGTAACCTCGATGATGTTACACATTCATGGCCGGAGCTGCTTGGACTGCTAGGGGGGCTTCCGGGTTGGTTTGCCAAGGCCAAACTCACACAGCTGCTGGCTTCTGCTACTGGACTAAAAGTAAGCAGTTTGAGGCCATCTACTAAAGAAGACTTCTTCAGGTATGGCATATTGAGGAGTCCTAAGAAGAACGAAACCGGTATATGTTCCCTGCTATATATACAGAGTGTCCGAAAATTATGCAAGATGACTTTAGGAGGTGATTCCTCATAAGAAATTTGGGCCAGAAAGTCCTGTAACATTTTTTCGAAATCTGAATATCAACATACAGGTGTCAAAAAGTTTTTTTTTTGCTTTTTCTTATATAAATTTTTTATTAGTGATTTGATTTTGTTCAAATCTTCCACATGTATTCCTAGTGTCTTTTTCGATTTATGTTCCCAATATCATGCAAATACACTAGTGCCAAAGGACCTAACCTGGCCCTAACCATCGATTTATAGCCCAGAACTTTTTTGTTTTCACCATGTTAAAGAGCATCAACGATTATTCAAAAAAGTGTCTCCTGTTGCAATACGATAAAATGAACCACCCATTCTGAGAAAAAAGACTTCGAACATTTTCATGCTTTAACGCCGTTTTAAACTTATTTGAACGATTTACAAAGAATGCCTTGAAACAATAGCTTGAAGTCGCCTTAGCAACTTTTGACAGATAATTAGAATTGTTCTGTTATGATCATTTATGTGTAATAAGTATCGTGATTAAAACTGATAAAATGAATAATAAGAATAATTATAATAAAGATTTAAATGCTGAGCTGCGCGACCTACATTATTATTGTGGCTTAGCTGCGGGAAATGAATCAAGGGCAAGACGTTTGTACCGTGATGCATTTCCGAATAGAAGGATTACACGATCGCAGTACTATCCATTAGCGATTCCAGTTCTCCTTTCACTTTTTTAGTACATACTGTAACATTAACATCAACCGAGGTTCTGGCATTGTATTTGAGCAAGTTGAATGTCTGCACGTTCCGCCCTTCAGAGGGGGCGTAAAGCCGTCGCTCCCATGTCCATGCGATGTTGGGCACGTTAAAGATCCTTACCCTCCTTACAGAAAGGCAGGGGTTCGGCAACATTTTCAGGATAGTGAGTTGAAACTGCTCCCTGGCGTCGGTGATTGACCATAGTCGCGGAAATAGGCCGACGTTAAAGAAACAAAACACACACGCCATTAACGATTAGGTGAGTTTGGCTCTTTTTAGACGAGGCAGTTTGATGTTGGTCGCCAACGGAGAACTCGAAGTCCTGAGGCTGAAGTTCGTGTTTTGGCTGCATCATGTTAATTGCATGCCAGTAAAATATTCCCAAAAGCTCTGTTAATGAAATTTTGCACGGACAATTCCTACATCAATTCCACTATCAAAAGGTCAAATCCATACTCCCTGCAGATTCGCTTTCACGGCTTTTAGGACAATTATCACTTTCCATGATGGCAACAGAATATTCATCAATTCCATTATTTTCACTGATGAAGCCGGAATCGGGCATGATTGTGTAATAGAGCTACATAATACACATTATTGTTGTGAGGAGATCCTCATTTAGTGGTGGATCTTGGGTTTCAGAATAAATTTTCTGTAAAGGTATGTGCCGACATCGTGGGAGATCATTTAATTGAGCCACATTTCTTCCCACAAAGGCTTGATGGTGAGGCTTACCTACACTTTTTACAAAATGATCTTCACGTTTTGTTGGAAAACGTTCCTATTGGAGTTCGACGTGCAATGTGGATACAGCATGATGGTGCACCGCCTCATTACAGTTTAGCGGTGAGGGAGTACCTCAATGAAATTTTCCCTGAGAGGTGGATAGGGCGCGGTGGATTCATAGATTGGACAAATCGCCCGCTTGAACCCGATTGATTTTTTTCCTTTGAGACTATGTTGTCACTGGTATACAGAACGCATGTGAATAACGTGCAAGAGTTAAGGCAACGAATTATTGAGAGTTTCGCAATAATAAGAGCAAAGAAGAGCATATTCTTCAGGGTTCGTCGCAACTTTATGAGAATAATGATTTTTTGTGTCAAAATGGAGGGAAAACATTTCGAGAACTTATTGTAAGAGTATGGACGAAATGTACATTTAACATGTTATGCACTTTGTGGTAATTATCAAAAATGTTACTTAATAATGTGATAGTGAATAAATTTTGTATTGAGTTGATACTGTGAAAATCAGATTAAAGCAGCGTTAAATCATGAAAATGTTTAAAGTCGTTGATTTCAGAATCAGGTTATTTTATCGTATCGCAACAAGAGCTACTTTTTTAAAGCATCAAAAATTATTGATGCTCTTTAACATGGTGCTGTTTAAATTCATAAATTAGTACAGGCAATAGAGAATTTTTTTCTGCATTAAACTACAGGAGTTATTTTTTTTTTTTTTTTGGTAGATACGTTCAGAATTACGTACTGAATGTAAAAACACAAAATCCTTACAAATTAGGAGGAGCCGTTTTGAGAAATACCGTTTCTACCTATATCTCCGTAACCGTGCACTTTAGACCAAAAATGGTAATGACCTTTATTGTAGATAATTGCATTTCTCATCTTTTTTGTTAATTTTTTTTTGTATCACTCACCGTTTACAACTTATACGACTATTAGCATTCATTTATTGACTTTTTTACCTATATCTTTGTTAATAATTGTTTAAAAAATAAAATGCTTATAACTTAACTTTTCAATCGACAAATTTTCTAGAACTTTTACTTAAAACTTTTTTTTCTAAAATTATTATTAGTGCATTTTCTTTGAAAAAATTCACTAATGAGGAGACCTCGACTTTTGAATTTTGAAATAGGCGCTAATTATGCCTCCTAGAACACATATCCGGGGTCAGTTATAAATTATATATATATATATATATATATATATATATATATATATATATATATATATATATATATATATATATATATATATATATATATATATATATATATATATATATATATATATATATATATCCGATAACTCAAAAACTAATGGGCCGATTTTAATTAAATTCGGTGAATACCTTCCTCTTGTAAGTGTATTGGATAAGTTCGTTAGCCAAGAAAATCGGCCGAGCTTTTCCCGGAAAATTTTGTGTTTTCTTTCGAAAAAATTCATATCTCCGGAAATAACAAAGTAAGGGCAACTAAATTTGGTGCACGGTTTTATGTCATTATAGGTAAATTACCTACCAAAACTTAGGTCTGTAGGTTCAAAGACAAAAAAGTTATAGGCATTTAAAGAAAAATAAATTGGGGTTTTCCTCAAAACGTCAAAGTCGCGAATTAAAACGTCAAAATTGGCAACATTTACGCAAAGAACCTGAAACTATTATAAGCTATGGAAAGAAAATGTCCCAAGAAGAATGTTTTACAAAGCCTGAAGTCTTAGCGTCAACCGTCATTGTCCTTCATTTAACTAAAATATTTTCAGAAAAATTTGTCGATTGAACAGTGCAACATTTAACGCGTTATAACTTTGGAAATATTGACTTTAGAAAAACAAGGTTTTTTAGTAACAATTGTAGGAAATTTGTCGATTGAAAAGTTAAGTTATAAGCATTTTATTTTTTAAACAATTATTAACAAAGATATAGTAAAAAAGTCAATAAATGAATGCTAATAGTCGTATAAGTTGTAAACGGTGAGTGATACAAAAAAACGTATTTAACAAAAAGATGAGAAATGCAATTATCTACAATAAAGGTCATTACCATTTTTGGCCTAAAGTGCACGGTTATGGAGATATAGTCCGAAACGGTTTTTCTCAAAATTGCGGCACTTCCGCCCTCCTAATTTGTAAGGATGTTGTGTTTTTATATTCAGTGCGTAATTCTAAACCTATCAAAAAAAAACTCCTATAGTTTAGTGCATTATGGACAAGAGTAACGAGCTCCTTTATTGTCTGTACTAAATTTGTGAAAACAAAAAAGTTGTGGGCCATATATCGAAGGTTAAGGTCAGGTTAGTCCCTTTGGCACTGGAGTATTTGCATCATATTTGGAACATAAATCTACAAGGGCACAAGGACAACATGTGTAAGATTGGAAAAAAATCAATTCACTAATAAAAATAATAAAAACATATTTTTTACACCTGTATCTCCGTTAATATTGAATTTTCGAAAAATTGTTATAAGACCTTGTGGCCCTAATTTCTTGCGGGGAATCACCTTCTAAAGTCTTGACGCATACTTTTCGGACACCCTATATATATATATATATATATATATATATATATATATATATATATATATATATATATATATATATATATATATATATATATATATATATATATATATATATATATAAAATATTTAAATTTGTAGAGTAAGCCATTTGACATTGTTACATCCTAAATAAGAGTCTAGTGCATACAGTACTAAGTAATTAGGTATTAACTAACACTTAAAGATTTTCAAACTCGATGTTCTGCTATCTCCGACCTCGGACCACGGTTGGAATACATACGTACGCAAATACGACCGAACAACCAAACGCTTTTGGCAACGCCGCTATTCATTAACGATTATTTGCTCGAATATAAATTAAAAGCCGAATTAGAATTCTGGCAAAATAAGTTTAAAGGCTTAGAAAACAATGAGTCTCCTCAGTCATTATATATTTCTTGTGATGAAGAATGTGTTTCCCGCATAAAAATATTTGTTCAAATCCTCCTTACTCTGCATGTTTCTGTTGTGACAGCGGAAAGGTCTTTTTCTGTTTCGAAAAGGCCTAAGAAGCAACATGAGAGAGGACCGATTGTGCGGGCCTGGCCCTTATGCATATGCATAGAGATGTAGAAATTAACATAAAACCTGTGATAGACCGCTTTGCCACAAATAAAAGGCGAGTTGCAGACTTCGTTCTGTAAAACGGCTGGCATTTTTGCAACTTCTTTTATGTTCCTGCTTTTTTTTAAATATTAGTTCTAAGCTGTAGCATTAATGCAATTTATGTTCCTTTTTTATTTTTATTATTTTTAATTTTTAACATTACTTTAATGCACTATTTAATTTATTTGTTTGTTTTTTCTTGGTTTTTAGATCATTTAGTTTCATATTTTGGTTTGTTGTTTATTATTTAGTGGTTATAGTGGTATAACAGTTAAATACATAATTTATAAAAAAGTCTTAGTCTTACTTAACTTAAATTACCAGTATAATAACATAAATGTTGAAAAAGGTGTGGATGCAGGAAGTGCGTTATGGTAGCGATTTCTCGTAAAAATCTTTGAAATCATAATAACTCAATTTCGCATTACGCTAGAATCTACAATTTTGCTACATAGTAAAGTCCTTATAAACGCAGCATGGGTACTACATTTTGTAAAAATAACGTAATAAGCTTTGGAGCTACCAATGTTTTTCAAAAAACTTGTTTTTAAACCGATAGAATTGGGTTGGCTAAAATGAAATCATTCAAGCGATTAACAAGGGCAAATCCATGCCATGTTTATAATCTGGTAGGTACCTATTTTTTGTAAATAGCTTGAATGTGTTTTTTTGCCAGCTCAATCGGATTAGTTTTCCTGGAAAGAAGATTAAAATTTCTTCTGGAAAGCTTTTGTAATTTTAGTGAAGTCTGTAAAGAAAGTTCCCTTTAAGGAGACTACAGTATCTATATACAGGGTGATTCGCAACACAATGGACACAGAAGTTATGCGTGTAGAGGACTTCGAAGCATGACGATTTTTTATATAAATTTTTCTCTGGCGCCCATGGTGGTGAGATATTGACCTCGGAAGATTATTTAATAATTACAAGAAACATCTGTATTGCAGCAACGCACCGACATAGAACAACCAAATTTGCTAGATGGTTTTCTTTTATAAACGTCATTATTTGACAAAAATTTGCTGTTGCTATAAACTCAAAACGGGTGAATTAGGAGTGGGTCACCCTTTAAATTTTGAAACCCTCACCTAATTAAAAGTTAAAGTCCCTCAATGTTATAGCAAATTAAAGTTTGTACCTTTTTCTGCTCTTGTCAATTTTTAGAAAAACTACCCGTCTTTTGAGAAAATTGAAATTTTTAGAGTTAAGATCAAAACAAAATTACGTGCCTTGCAAACTTTATTAAACCTTGAAGTCTCATAGGGGATGCCTCGGTCGCTGCGCAAGTCATCTGTTGCGAGTTTACAGTTGATGTATAATCTGACGTTACTTAAATTTATTTAGTTTTACAATAATTATTGTCTTGTGTTTCTTGTTTTCTTTAGTGGTAATAATTTGTTGCCCAAAATCGCTGGAACATTCTCGGCTCTCGGCTAATGAATTAGTTGACAAGCTTATGGTATTAGGGTTTTACGGGGGTAATTGTCGCGGAAGTGTCGAGGTATATTGAAGAAGGTTTCCTAATCGTGATATACCACATCGTCAAAAGTTTGCCAGTATTGAACCTAGAGCTCGGGAAATGTGAATGGTGGAGAGCGCGTTTATACAGTGAGCGCACGAGTTGAGGAGCGTCTTCTAGACAGTACTGAAAGTGAACCTCAGACCAGCACCACACGACTATCCAGGCAGTTTCATATATCACAGGCGACAATACATAGAATTATCCGACGCAGTCTGCTGCATCCATATCACCTTCAAAAGGTACAAGAACTGCTACTGCAGGATTTAGGGGAAGGACTGTTTTTTGTAATTTCATGTTACATCATAATGTTCTTTTTACGGATGAGACTTACTAGGAGAGGGATTACGGATGTGCACAACTTCTACGAATATTCGGATGTAAATCCACATGCTGCAGTAACCCACCATTTCCAAAGAGAATTAAAAATAATTGTGTGGGCTGTTCTTGTTGGAGGACATTTGGTTGGGTCAATTATGTTCCGAAACCGCTTAAACGGCACAAAATATTTGCTTTTCTTGCAAAATGCTCTTCCTGGGCTACTGTAGCAGCTGCCCTTACAACTTCGCAGCGAAATGTGGTTTATGCATGATGGGGCGCCTCCACATTTCACTAAAAATTCGTGGAGTTTTAAACCAGCAATTTCCAAATCGACGAGGAGGTCGTGGAATTAATTGCCCTCAACATCGACCAGCACGCTCACCAGACTTAAATAAATGTGGATTTTTCGATGGGGGTTTTTAACAGAATCTGTGTATTTGACACCAGTTCAAACTGAGGAAGATTTGTGGAGTCGCATCAATAAGTTAATTATTAAAAGTGACATCCAATTACTTAACAGAGTCGACTTTATTTTTCGATGAAGGGTGCAATTATGTGTGAGAGAAAATGGAATTTATTTTTAACATTATCTTTAGTGTTTTTTAGTGTTTTTTACTTATTAGTCTTTAATGGTGTTTGTTAAATTTGAGGTATGTTAATGTTTAATAAAGTCCTCAAGGGACATAATTTTATTTTGATCTCAAATGTAGAAATCTATATGTCCTCAAAATCGGGTAGTTTGTCGAAAAATTGACAAGAGGAAAAAAGGCACTAAATTTTATTTTCTATAAAATTGATAAACTTTAACTTTAAATCAGGTTAGGGTTTAAAAAAAACATGTCAGTTAAAAGGTGACCCAACCAAAGTCACCCATTTTGAGTTTATATCCACTTCAAATTTGTGTCAAATAACGAGGTTGCTAAAAGAAAACCATCTACCAAATTTGGTTGTTCTATGTTGGGGCATTGCTGTTGTTTCTTGTGATTATTAAAGAAACTTTCGAGGTCAATATCTCAGCAACCATGGGCGTCAGAGAAAACAATTATATAAAAAATCGGCATGTTTTGAGGTTCTCTATACGCACACATCTGTGTCTATTGCGTTGCAAGTCATCCTGTATGTCAAATTTTGATTTTATAATTTCATAAAAAATTAAGTTTCACGCAATAAAAGTTTTTTTAAAATAAGAGCACAAAATTAAAAAGTTTGGTATAAAAAAGACAATTTATTAAATTTCATTGACCAAAGAAAGTATATTCTGTGTTCAGGTACCTGAAGACACCACAAAATTAAAATTACGTTTTGTACCAAAACAAAAAAGGCGAAAAGCAAAAATGTAATATACTTAAAAATCTATGTTTACATTGATTGTGTATTATTGACAAATAATACCACATGTAACCACAAACCGATAGTTTTAATAACCTTAGAATTTCTAACATATCGTTAAATGCATGCAAATTTTTGACAAAAAATATTATAACATAATTTCTTTCAACTTTAGTGGACACTCATCCTTCTGAAAATTCACTTCCATAAGGTACTTGCTGCGTCGGGACCTTTGCATGGTTTTAATGTATATTATCATTGTTGTCCAAGATTCTTTATATCATTGTTTATTTGAATACTGTTTTTGTACCTTTACTTTTTAAATTTATTTCCAGTATATCTCTGTTATTGAGTGTTTGTATGTATAATTATTTTCGTCTTGTTTATTATTTTTTTATTTTTTGTTAGTTACATTTTTATTTATCGACATTTGGTAAGTCTTTGCATATTTTATTTTTGCATTTAAGATTAATAACTTTTCGTAGTTGTCTGAGTTTTTCCATATTCACCTAAAGTCGTCGGAAATAGATAAACTAACTAACCAACTCTGTCAAAGGAACATTCATGCTGTAAAACGTTTACTTCTCCCAATGCATGTTTTATTTGTTTTTATAGTTTACCAAAGTAATTCCTTTTGTGACCGCGCCTGTGATCTTAGCGTCGGCTAATACACTGCTCGGTCCACTTTCCACGTCATATACTCACAGTTTACCCATTTCAACCAAATAAGCCTTTTTGTGCTATCCGAAGCAAAAACACGTTTATATATACACATCAGCTTCCATGAGCACAGAGGAAACCTGAGTCTATAAAACGAAGCATATGCGTTATGTGGAGGTCAGAAGGTTTTACGGTCCAGTCGACTCTAAAAGACTAATCTTCTAGAATCCGCCTTTACAGTGCACGACATGTGTCTGTCCCTTTCGAGTGAAATCGGAATAAGAGTGTTCTTAAGGATAAATGGACATTTTTAATCAGCTGTAGATTCAAACAGACTAGGATATATCTACAAGTGTGTCGTTTTAATATAGTGGTTGAAAATATAGAAGGAGCTTTAGAAATCGCAGTTATATGGTCACTTTATAAGTATTTGCAAATTTAGGAAACTGTTCAGTAACAACAGTTACCTAAAAAGTCAATTCCAATAACAATTTAAACACTTCAGTTCGATACTTCGGTCTTTTAACTGCTACCTAAAAATAGGTATTAGTTATAGAGTAATTTTTTTAAATTATTATTTCAACAACACACCACGAGGGCTTACAGCCTAAATACTATCGTACCGTGGGTGTCGACAAGGAGGAAAGAGGCAACTTGCTAATTCTGGACTTGAAGGTTTGGAGGTACGGGGGACAAGGAAAAACATGTGCCGGCGAGGAATTCCACAACTTGGAAGTCCTCGGGACAAAGGAACGGGCATAACAAGATGTTCTATGTCTGGTGACCTGGACAGTAAAAGGGTGCATTCGCTCTGTTCCCCTGGTAGATCTGTTGGGGGCAGCAGGTGGAGGAACTATGGAAGAAAGCTCCTCTGAGCAGTGCCCGTGCAGATATCTATAAAAGAGAGCGAGGTCACCAACGGCACGTCGGTGGGCAAAGGATGGCAGCCTTTGGGTGAGGGTAGGGTCACCGATGAGACGTATAGCTCTCTTTTGAATGGAGTCCAGGATAGCGAGTGCAGAAGCGGCAGCAGCACCCCAGATGTGGGAGCAGTATTCGAGGTTTGGTCTTATTTGTGAAGTATATAAAGTATAGAGATTAGCTGGTGAAAAGTATTTGCGAGCCCGGAAGAGGAAACCTAATTTCTTAGCAGCCGCTTCTGCAATTGATGTGACATGTTGGTGCCAATTGACATTTAGATCCACAGAGATGCCAACAGGTGAAAAGGACTCATTACTTTGAATAACTTAGTTGTTTATTGTGATGGGTCTAGGGCTGATGAAAGAAAGTAAGACTGTGATTTGGTGGGGTTGAATTGTACAAGATTTCTACTTCCCCAGTCTAATATTTTTTGCAGATCCACGGAGATAGAACCCTCCATGAGTCTGCGATCCTCATCTAGTTGGGCTAAAGAGACAGGCTTAGAATATTGTATATTGGAGTGGAGGGTGCTGTCGTCCGCGTAACTGTGAACTGGGTTGGATGTGCTAGAGAGGGGGTCATTGATGTGGAGAAGAAACAAAGTAGGGGCTACCTTGAGGAACTCCTGCATTAATTGGATACAGTTTAGAGGAATGTCCATCCACGACAACATAAATGCTCCGGTTGGAGAGGAAATTTGCTGTCCACGTACAGAGTTTTGATGGTAGGCCATAAGCCGGTAGTTTATTAAGCAGCGCTGTGTGCCAGACCTGGTCGAATGCTTTGGATATGTCTAGAGCGACAATCTGGGATTCACCGTGTATTTCCATAGACTTGTTCCAATAATGGGTGACAAAGGAAAGGAGGTCGGCAGTTGATCTGCGCTGACGGCATCCATACTGCCTGTCGTGGATTAGACTGTGTTTTTCAAGAAATTTTAGTAATTCGGTGTTTATATACTTTTCCATCACTTTAGAGATCACTGAAAGGAGAGAAATAGGCCTGTAGTTGCTAGGAAGCGCTTTCGATCCTTTCTTGGGGACGGGTTGTACTCGAGCAGTTTTCCAGTTACTAAGGAATATGCCACTATTGTAAGATGTCTGAAACAGACGAGTCAGGACAGGAGCAAGTTCTGGTGCGCATTTTTTGAGAAAAATTGCTGGGATCTCGTCAAGGCCAGAGGCTTTCCTGGTATTAAGAAAAGAGAGCATCTTTCGTACCTTTCTAGTTTTGAAAATGATATCCGTCATTTTATGCGCGACATTGGGGACTGTTGGTGGTTGAACATTTGGAGGTGGGTTGAGAGTAGAATTGCCGGCGAACAACGAGGCAAAATGTTCAGCCTTGCCCAGGGCAGTAGAAACAATTTCATCCCCTGAGACAAGAGGTGGGAACGTGCTCTTGCAGAAATTATTCCCAATAGATTTAGCAAGAGTCCAGAAGGGTTTGCTGCCGCTGGAGCTTAAGAGGACTTAGTTTTTGATGTGGTTATTAAACGAGTTTTTTCCTCAGAAAGAATGCCGACATAGCGGTTTCTTGCGTCGTTAAATGCTTGACGGTTTTCTTGACTGGGATTGTGTAGAAGCTTTTTGTGAACTTTGACCTTTTTAAGTCTGGCCTTGTCACAGGATTTGGAGAACCAGGGCTTTTGAGTGGTTGCAGAGGTTCTCTGTGTACGTGGAATAAATAATTCCATGCCAGCTTGGATAATTTCGGTGACGTTTTGTGAGATATCAGAGGGGTCAGGATGAGAGAAGCAGAGACCCCCATGGAAATGAGGAAAAGTAATCTCCCATTTCGTCCCAGTTCGCGGAATTGTAATGCCAAACGATACGTGGGTGTGATGACTGTGTGACCTCGGGTTGCATTGCGCAGGAAGCAGTGACAATGCCGTGGTCTGAACGACCCAGGGGGGCGGTGACTGATATCTTATAGCAGTGTTGGGATGCGAGGAAAGTAAGTAGGAGTTAGGGCCTATTAGCCTGGAGGAAATGGTGGACGGTGTTCAGGTTAGAATTTAGGCCACATATATTCGAGAAGTATATTGTAAATCTCGATGCTGGCGCCCCCTGTACACCCCTCTCCCGGAGATCCGAATGGAGGGGTATTTTACCTCCGGAATATTTTGTACAAGGAGAAGCCATCATAATTTTTGTTTATAACGGAAACCGACTCATACACCAGAACCGGAAACGTCCGTTGGGACTTCACCGGCCCTTTGATGCAAGGGGTGGTACCTCCTCGGGCGTGAAAAAAATCCTTTACTATCACGTAAAGGAAAATTCCACTACCACCTACCATATTGCAAGTATACCACACCGGCCAACTATTAAAGAGCTGACCAGCAGGATAAAGTTTTAATATCATAGAATTATATTTAACCAAGTTTACAAATTAGTTAACTCAAAATGTCGACTGGTAAAATTAGTGACTTTAAGTTCAATAAAGATAAATGGCGCACGTATATTGCACGGGTACAACAATATTTCAAAGCCAACGACATGAAACCAGAAAAGGAGACAGCTATTCTGCTCACGGTGATGGGGAGAACGGCTTTGCAATTAATCACAGACTTGTGTAGCCTGGCCAAACCGCAACAAAAAATTGAGTGACCTAATGAAGAACCACTTGGATACAAAACCATCAGAGATAGCTGAAAGTTTCGACAGCAGAAACAAGAGGCAGAGTCATTAGCAGAGTTTGTTGCCACACTGAGGAAGCTGGCCAAAAATTGTGACTTTGGGGCAACCTTAGAGGAAAACCTCAGAGACCAATTGAGAAATTGCCTGAAAACGATGCTATTCGACAACGGTTGTTTATCGATAAGAATTTGACGTACTCCACGGTCTATGATAAAGGAACCAACATGGAGTATGCCGAAATCAACAGCGAATTAATTGAAAGTAAAAATTTTCATAAACTAAATTTAGGGCACTTTCAGAAATGGAAGCCATCGCATAAAATTGTCAATGTGACCAGAAGAGCCAGCTCAACCATCAACAGACAAAAGGCGTGCGGTCATTGCGGTAAAAATAATAATGAGGAACGTGATTGCTACTTCAAAGGGGCTATTTGTTATAAATGTAACGAATTGGGCCATGTAAGTGCTCTACATAAATATGTAAAGAGTAATCGCAGCAAACATTCTCGACTATGTGAAAACTGGAACCTGTGATGAGCACTAATAAGTACACTTGGAGAACATCCAAATCACCACAACACATATTTCAGAGACCTTACGGTCGTTTCGTTGACAAAGTCAACATCTTCAGAGGAAGAAAAATTCTAACATAAAAAACTATATCCCGTATATTTATATCGCGTCAAGGTAAACGAACTAGTCGGAGGTAAAGTTGTCGTCCAAGAACGATCGTTTGTTTATTGCGCAGTGAAACAGGTCGGAGACCTGCTTTAATCTTTTGGTCGACAAATTTATGACCCTTATCTAATATAGGTATTAAAAGAACCAGAGTTCTTTAAAGAAACGGCACGTTTCTTTTCGATCTAGAAATTTACTATGTGGATATTGGTTCATGCCGATAAAGACATCTGGTGAGATAAACAACATAAACTCAACTCATCTCTTTTAAAAATAGAAAACTAAAAACCCAGATGTCTGTCTCACCGTGTTAACTTTAACAAAGGAAAAATAGTTCAACTAAAATACTACATAAAAACTATATCTATATTGATTTTATTTCTACGTGAAAATATTTATATTGACTACATATATACAAAAAACCGAACCGGTATTTAAATCAAGACAAACATAGTGATTAGTATATGTATAAACCGGTCGAGTTATTGACAATAATTTATTGTTCTACCAGACAAATTAGGAGTATTTAAGCGGTCAAATGCAAAGAGAAAACAAAGAGCTAGAAATTACAGGTGCCGCACGATTTAATGAAGTTTTGTTCTTAATAGACCTTAATATAAAAATACTTTCTAATGAATCAAGCATAGTTTGATGTCTGACATTTTTGACAAGTTTCAAATTTTCTTTGTCACTGTGGTGGTTATTATCCCATATATGTTGTGCCACACATGATTTGTCCACCGTACCATATCGTAACTGTGCGAGATGTTCACGAAATCTGGTGGCTATGTTTCTCCTAGTTTGGCCCACGTATTTAAGATCACAATCTTTGCAACTAATCTCATAAGTTCCAGACATTTCAGTGACTTTGTCTTTGTCTTTCGTATTACCCAACAAATTTTTTAAATTACTTTTCGTCGAAAACGTCAAATGTAAATCGGCTTTCTTAAAAATACTTTCCAAACCCTTTGTGATTCGTGGTTCACTGCGCAATAAACAAACGATCGTTCTTGGACGACAACTGTACTTCGGACTAATTCGTTTACCTTGACGCGATATAAATATACGGGATCTAGTTTTTTATGTTAGAATTTTTCTTCCTCTGAAGATGTTGACTTTGTCAACGAAACGATCGTAAGGTCTCTGAAATATGTGTTGTGGTGATTTGGGTGTTCTCCAAGTGTACTTATTAAACATTCTCGAAATAATTTTAATGTTTCAGATTCAGTTATAAAAGAAACAACCGAAGTTGCTGATAATTTTAATCTGACATTTTTAACATAAAATTTATCAATGCACAAGCTATGACTGTGTCAATTACAGTTAATCAAGTAAATATTTGAATGGAAATCGACAGCGCTTATGCTCTTTCTATTATCTCTGATAAATTTTATTTTAAATATTTCAACCAATGTAAACTTTTCAGCTCCAATTTAGTTTTGAAATCGTACGTTGGTCAACGCATTCAAATCTTTGTAGAGAAGTAAATGTCATCTATGAAGCAATTTTGCCAAATATAGGAATATAGATCCAATCTATATAAGTCCTCTAAAGAACCAAAAGAGGGCGCTACGCAGGAGATCACGTAAGAAATACAAAACCCTTTCAACCATTTTAAGACTAAATCACCTAGGTTATCAAATTTAGCAAAAGCGAGGTTGCTATGATGATAGATATAACAAGTGAAAATAATTGGATTTATTATGAAAAGTAAAGTCAAATTTTAAGCATCACATTGAAAGTAATAATAATAATCAAAATTTGTAATATCCTTTAACAAAAGCTGTCATATTTTATTTAAAATTAATAAATAGAGTGGATCCCAATTAAGATTTCAAATATTAAAAAGAAAAAGAAAGTAAAAATTAATTAAAGATAAATTCATAAGAAATCTTAACAATTAGAATAAATTTATTCAAAGTTTTAAATAGAATATCGTTCATTTTTCTTTCTACCGCTGTCAGAATGTGTCCATTGACTAATCAATCTTAAAGTAAGTAAATAGGTTCAGCAAATAAAATATAGAGGCTGCAAGTGTGAGAATTTTCGGCTTTGGGGAACCCAAATATAAAACATTCCCTGTAGAGAAAGGAGAAACTCAACTATAGCTAGCTGTGGTAAAGTAAATAAACCGATAAAAGGAGCAGGTAAATATTTATTATATTAGAAAATGTTTTAACTATATAAATATAATCAAAAATTGAAATATTGAAAGATATACTTTGACATTCAAAAGAAATATGATTTTAGCTATAAAGGCATAAGTAACGGATGTCCTAAATTGAACAAACATTCGTGTATAAATTAAGAAATTTAATTCAATAAAAGTAAAAAACAAAAGGCGCACAACATAAATACACAATCAAACAAACATAATATTTACAAACACATTTATTCAATATAAAATACAATTGCGAACATATTTATTTTCTATAAAATACACACAAAAATATACATTATTAACACTATAAATACATATAAACTTAGATAGAATACATAATATTCAAATATAAACCTTGAAACACTAGAGATACAATATAAATAATACAATAAATAAATACACCCTACATAATACAATAATTAGCGAACAAAACATAAAACAAACAAACAAACACACTACAACTACTATTTTATATATATATATATATATATATATATATATATATATATATATATATATATATATATATATATATATATATATATATATACATATATATATATATATATATATATATATATATATATATATATATATATATATATATATATATATATATATATATATATATATATAGTGTGTTCTCACTGTAATCAGTACAGCGCACTGACGAGCTCTAATTAGAGCGAAGCGTGTCTGCGTTTATAATTATGGTGAGAATACAGGGCTGACAATTTACAAATTTGTTGGATGGTTGTATACAGTCTCTATTTATAACATTTTGTGTTATTTGGTGCTGTCGTGACAACATACTACCTGGTTCCGCACAGAGATGGCGACCATGTCGTACATGTTCTAGAGGGAGAACATATTTGTTTAGGTTCAGATGTGATACATTTGCTGATAGATATCCAGATAAACAGAAACCGTCACATGAAACCGTCAAACGAATAGTAGACAATTTCAAAAACTGCGGATCTGTCAAGAAAAAGGTGCAGAGGGCTAAGCCCGTTGACAACGAACAAATCTAGACAGAAATTTTTATGTATCTTGCCATATAACCTTATATAAACCCATCCAACACATAATAGAAAATTTAAAAAAACAATTCACACACAACATGGACTGAATAAAATGAAACAAAAATGAACGTCCTAAGTGTTCAAATTGACGACCTCTGGCGTCAAGACATTTTTCACACCTACGTGTCAATCCCTCATGTGTGGCCCTTCTTATTTAATCCGGATCCAATTCACGAAATGATTCTCAAACCCGCTGCATGCAATCTTCTTCAGTAGAAACTGCAGTTTTGTAGATTTTATTTTTTATAGTACCCCATATAAAAAAATCGAGAACAGATGAGTAAGGCGATCGAGGCGGCCAAAGGTGTGGCCCATTGTTGGCAATCCATTGGTCAGCAAATAGAGATTGTAAAATATTGTTAACCAGGTGACCATTATGAGGAGGGGCCCCATCAGGTTGGTAAAATATTTGCCTATACTCATTCAATGAAAGGTTGCCCAAATAAGTTACTTTTTTGCAAAATTTCCAACTAACGCTCACCTACAAGTAAATAAATACAGTTTACACAAGGTATTTTATGAATTTCGGATTAATTCTCACCATTAAAATTATCTTCGTACATTTCTAGGGCAACAACGCCGTCATTCCTTATAGCACAATAAACATTAAACTGACAGCTTTCCTGAAAATGTCCTTCCCTAGAAAGATGAACATGGTGTTACTCCAATAGTGAGAATTACGACGATTGAAAAGTCCATTCTTTGAAAATGTTGCTTCATTCGTCCATATGATGTTATCTAAAAACAGCTCGTTTTCTTGGAATCGCATTAAAATAAATTCACAGAACTCCATCCTTCTTGAAAAATCAGTTTCCTTTAAATGTTGCACAACTGAACAAGCATAAGGATGGAACTTATCTTTTCGTAAAATTCGCAGAACGGTGGTTTTGGACAATCCTAACTCCAGTGCTACTTGCCTCGTTGACTTTGTAGGGTATGCGGCAAAATATCCCAAAATTGCTGTCTAAATTTGTTCGTTGTCAACAACGGGTTTAGCCCTCTGCACCTTTTTCTTGACAGATCCGCCGTTTTTGAAATTGTCTACTATTCGTTTGACGGTTTTACGTGACGTTCGCGAAATTACTTTATTACATTCTCCATAAATAGTACATCAATTTAAATAATCTTCGTGTGTGTAATTTAACCGTGCCATTATTAGCTAGTTAATCAACAAACTGTTAAAGTTTCCATAGAAACACACTCGGCAATTTATTTTCCATGGCTAACGCTTATGGTAGGAAATTTATCAAAATATCAGGCTTTGAAATGAGTTTTTTCAAAATTGCTGAAAACTGTTTGATTTAGGTATAGGTAATTACATACAAAGTATCCGTGATTTTTTAAGCTTAACACGATAGTGTTATAAAAAAAAAGGGGGGGGGGGGGGTTCCAATTTGAAAATTGCGAGATTTTTGCAATTTCTCATTGCAAATTTCAAGAAAATTTTTTTTGGACACTCTGTATACTCTATCGTTATTCTCGATGTGGAAATAGATGAAGTGAAATCTTTCAGGATTCATTCGAAAAAAATTTATATCTCAAAAAATAAAAAAGCTATGATAACCAAATTTGGTAGGTAGGTTTACGATATAAAAAGTAAACTATAGACCAAAATTTAGATTTTTATGTTACAAGAAAAAAAGTTATAATAAAATATTTTGTGCCAGATCATTTCTCACACTCATAACGCACTGGCTGCGTCCAGGCTTTTAAAGAATCGTTTGTTATTCTAAAGATCTCTAAATAGGGTATACCATAACTAATTGTCAAATTAAGAATATGTGCTTAGCTAAACAGTTCAAATCACTTGAAGTTAACTAACGTTCGACTATAGTAATTAATTATCCTGATTAGAAAACTAAAAATACTGTGATTAATGACCTGCGGCATGTGTTGTGGACGGACAGAGCGTACACGGTACCGGGGCAAAAAACACATAAGTCATCCGTATAAAGGCGGCATTTGCCTGTAGCTGCGTCGTCCCACCAATGGCTTGTCATTGCGTGTGTGCGAACCTTTAATCTCGATTGAAAAATTTCTCCCTTGTTTCCCGCAGTCACCCTGAATTCGGGAACTTTATAAATTGACCGGCCCTTTTATTGGCCTTTTAATGAACACCAGCACTTAATTGAATCAATTTTCCGGTCTGTTTAATCGCTTTTCTCTCTCTATACTTTTATAAATTCCAGTTTTAGGTTCTGTTTGGAGATTATTTTAAATCCAGTTGTTTAACAAAATTGAAAAGCATTAAAATTATGCTCTACGAGCTGTGTAAGCTTTGTTTTTATTTGATTTTATGCGCAGTTTCATTAGCTGAAGTGGAAAGTAAGCAATTTTAATCTAGAACTTTGTTTAGCGTTCCAGTATTAAGGTGATCAGTCAATAATTGATTTTCAGTGTCGGATTATTAACTTAAGGCAGGCTGTTACACCCGAGTAACTTGTTTAAAGCCGTAATTGCATCTTATAATGTTGGAAACTAATTTAGTTAGCAAAGATGATATTCTCCAGCCTACTATGCTTGCGCTTAAATTGTAGTTGTACCAGTTTACTGGGGAATGTTGAGAATACGATGAGATTTATGCAGCGCTTTACTTCGGCTTTTTATAGTGCTTCAAGGAATGTTTTTATCAAATTACGACGACGAATCAAAAAGTGCTTGGTTTGGCATAGAAGCAAAATTTAAAATACAAAACCTTATTATTCAACATAATATCCTCTTGAGGAAAAATAATCTTGTCCTAAAACAATGTTTCTGTCACGTCTTGCATAAAAGAAAATTTAGGACCCATCCATTTTTTTTTTCTTTTTTTTTTCAATTGAGTGTAAGAGATTGTAGACGCATGGGGACAGGGCTAGTAAATCAAGGTAGTGTTCATTTCTTAAAACAAGAATTGTCACTTGTGTGCAAAGGCAATGTTTCGGAAAAACACCAATGGATAGCTTTTATTTTTTATCTGGAGTGGTCAGTCAAATACTAATTCCCAGTTATTATTCTACTTCTATCCAGAAAGTCAATCACGATTACTCCACGGTGATCCCAGTACAATGAAGCAAGAACTTTTCCAGCAATTTTTCAACAACAAAAAATTATAAACAAGCCCAAGACGTCCCAATGGGCTATCCACTTTCCCCCGCTCTAGCCAATATTGTCATGGAAAATTTTGAAACGCGAGCCGTGAATTCTTCTGAGCTTAAACCAGTCTGCCGCCTCAGATAGATCAATGACGTCTTTACTATCTGGCCTTACAGTTAAGGGTACAGGTTTGGATAGTGCCCTTTTGGCACTTCAAAAAAAAACTTTATTTCGAAATTACAACAAGTTTAATTATAATTTTAAAACAAAGGAGAAATACACGATGCTTAATGTGGAAACACTCGTAATAAATTCTAACATAATATTGTATCTTACTTGTATATATAAAGTCGAATCTGCTTAGCTAACATTATAAAATAAAACAACTTAAACTAGATAATTATGATGACTATGATTATTCAGCGGTTTTAGTATTTCCGCGTTGAACGACTGCTTCGATTCTATTACTCTACTAACACGAGATACCAGTACAGCATTATACAGTGTGCTGTAACTCCCGCTCTAGCCAATATTGTCATGGAAAATTTTGGAACGCGAGCCGTGAATTCTTCTGAGCTTAAACCAGTCTGCCGCCTCAGATAGATCAATGACGTCTTTACTATCTGGCCTTACAGTTAAGGGTACAGGTTTGGATAGTGCCCTTTTGGCACTTTAAAACAAAACAACTTTATTTCGAAATTACAACAAGTTTAATTATAATTTTAAAACAAAGGAGAAATACACGATGTTTAATGTGGAAACACTCGTAATAAATTCTAACATAATATTGTATCTTACTTGTATATATAAAGTCGAATCTGCTTAGCTAACATTATAAAATAAAACAACTTAAACTAAATAATTATGATGACTATGATTATTCAGCGGTTTTAGTATTTCCGCGTTGAACGACTGCTTCGATCCTATTACTCTACTAACACGAGATACCAGTACAGCATTATACAGTGTGCTGTAACTCCCGCTCTAGCCAATATTGTCATGGAAAATTTTGAAACGCGAGCCGTGAATTCTTCTGAGCTTAAACCAGTCTGCCGCCTCAGATAGATCAATGACGTCTTTACTATCTGGCCTTACAGTTAAGGGTCGCTGGATAAATTTCTTTATAAAATTAACGCAATCAATCGTCAAATCCATTTTTAAAGTTAGATCTCTCTCTGGTCTAGGAATAAACAGGCTGCAGTATTACAGACCAACGCGATTTGGGAAATATGCAGATCGGGGCTTCGTAATCGAGATACATCACACCCATATCTGTCGCTCTAAGCAGTAGACAAATTGAAGCCTTAATAAATTTAATTTTGAAAATGGTTTCTAAACAGGTGCCGAACCGTCGAGTTTTGATGAATTCTAGACGGGGTTCCCAAAAACCAAGTATTTTTCACACTATATATATATATATATATATATATATATATATATATATATATATATATATATATATATATATATATAGATTTATTCACATAAACAGAAAGTTACAATGATTCTACAAAAATACCAACAGAGAGAGAATAAATCCTAACTATCCCACAAAAGTCTTGTACTTAACAATCCTCAATCCAGCGCAACACATCGCTATCTTAAGAAGGCAAACAACGCATGGCTACAAGGAAGATTACAAGATATATTTCATTTACACTATACAAACATTACTTACAAAACTAAACAATCCTTACAATTGTAACAAATAAGCCAATCAGAATGGTCACAATTTAAGATCCAAGACAAAACAAATAAAATACTGTACAAAATTAGAAACAATCACACTCACACATGCTTGCTCACTCACTCACTCACTCTCTCACTCACTCAATGACTTACTTGCTCATTCCTCACTCACTCTCTTACATAACACATGTTCATATGACATAGCTTCAACAAATTAGGCATTCAACACACGGCGACAGACACAGAAAATTTACCACAGCACAACAATTCAACAGTTACCCGTGAATTATCCTACGAGCATTCAGTCTTGGCCAGTAGAGTATCCAAGCCTTCAGCAGTACCTTAAACAATCGCATGTCACATACAGATTGTATATTCGGTGGCAAGAAGTTGTGTAGTCTTGGTCCCATTTGAACATGACATCGCCGGGTCTGAGACTTATTAAACCTCGGGATCATGCTGGCACTCCCAATCGATCGAGTCTGATAGCCATGGGATGCTTCAGTGAGTCTTCCTCTATTCTTTTGTTGCCAGATACCCACAGACCCAAGGTAAATCTGAGAGAGATCCGGGACACGCATTTCCGCATAAAGGTCATCACTTGGGTAAGTATAACATCTGTTCCCAATTATTTTTAAAATCCACTTCTGAGCGACTTCCAATCTTTTTATATAACATCTTGCAGCTCCTCCCCAGATGATATTAGCGTACTGCAGATGTGTCTCAACCAGAGATTTGTATATGATCTTTAGATGCTTTTGGTGAAACATATCTCGGTACATTTTAAACCTGCTGCTCAAAAATCGTATTTTGCACACCTGATTGTCTATGTACTCATCCCATCTCAGATGACAGTCCACTGTCACCCCCAGGTATTTCACCGTCCTCACGACATCTATCCGCACGGTTCCATGACTTCCATCTTTAATCTCCAATGCCGCGTATAACGGCAAGCCGCTGGCGTAGCTACAAAAAGGCAAACATTTAGTCTTGTTGAAGTTAATCGTGAGCAATCTGGAGTCAAACCACGTTGATATATTTTTGAAGTCATCTTCGGCTTTACTTTTCAGCTCTTCCCACGTTTCTCCCTTGTAGAATATGGCGGGATCATCTGCGAAGATACGACAGTACCCTGAGACGACTGTGCAAACAATTCGTTAATGTATATGTTGAACATTATGGGGCCGATTGCTGTGCCCTGTGGAACTCCATATTCTATTAATTTTTTATCACTAATGTGTTCACCTATCCTTACACATTGTCTTCTTCCCAGAAGGTAACTCTTTAGCAACCTGTGTATGTTTCCTCTAAACCCGACAGATTTCAAAACTTCCAAGAGCTTCCCATGGTCCACGGTGTCGAAGGCTTTCGCGAGATCAACAAAAATGCACATGCTTGGAGATCCGTTGTCCATCTCGGCAATTACCCTCTCAACAACGCACGCTATGGCATCCTGCGCAGATCTACCATCACGAAATCCATACTGTCTCTCCGACAGCAACTTAAATTATTTTAAATAGTTGGTCATCCTAAGCTTTATAACCTTCTCAAAAAGCTTTGCAATGTTGGAAATCAGGGATATGGGCCTATAGTTTTCCATTAAATTTTGTCACCACCTTTGTGTATGGGAACAATAGCAGACATCTTCAATACATCTGGGAAACATCCATTACGAAAGGATATATTTATTAAATACGATAGCGGGGCTGAAATTCTGCATGAAATAGCCCTCAAAGCGGAACCTCCTATGCCGTCCAACCCAGGAGAAGTTCCCAGCTTTAGTATTTTAATAATCCCTTCAACCCCCTCTTTTGTCGTCTCTCCAAAAAAAAAACATGATTTTAGATGCCCCGATGTTTTTCTCTTCTGATGGTTTTCTCATTTTTTCTTCATTTTTTTCTGCCAATCTCTTACCCACCTCGGCAAAGTATCCATTGAATTTGCAGGCAATAATATTTTTATCTTTTATGGTCACGTTATCACTTTTGATCTTTCTTAACTCTTTTTTCTCTTCCTTTTGGCCTATAGAATTGACAAACTTCCAGACATCTTTTGCGCTTCCCTTGCTCTGCTGTAGTGTTTCACGGTAAAAGTGCCTTTTTCTTGCTCTTATTATGTCGTTCAGCCTATTTTTATAACTGTTAAAATGTTTTCGAAGCTGTCTATCATCAGGGTATATATATATATATATATATATATATATATATATATATATATATATATATATAGATATACATACATACTCACACACACACACACACACAGATATATATATATATATATATATATATATATATATATATATATATATATATATATATATATATATATATATATATATATATATATATATATATATATATATATATATATATATATATATATGTGTGTGTGTGTGTGTGTGTGTGTGTGTGTGTGTGTGTATGTATTATACCTGTAATGTATGTAGGTATCATTTCGATAACGCAAAACATAATGAGCCGTTTTCGATGAATTTATCAGGTACCTTCCTTGGATGAGCCTCGAAAATCGGACGAGTTCTTTAGTGGAAATTTTGGGTTTTCTTCCGTAATTTTTTGTGTCTCAAAAGCTATGTAAACCAATTTTGGTAACGTATTTTATAAAAAGTAACCCAAATACTAAAATTCGGATGTTTAAGTTGAAAGAAAGAAATTATGAGGATTTAATGAAAGAAAAGTTGTTGGTACCACTGGAGGTCACAAGAGAACACAAAAATATTGCTGTGCTAAACATAATCTATTAAATATTACAACTGTTATTTTTCTTTGCGCATATATAGATTTTGTGGAAAAAAAATGCGTAGATCATTTCTATGTAAATTCGCTACCATAACCCACTTGCTGCGTCCAGACTTTTTTTGCTTAAATTTTCGTGTTGCTCTTTAAGACAGAAGTAAAAGCATATTCAAAATATACGCTTCTTAAAACTGAATCGAGCAATATATTGAAAAACCGTCCATGGCTTTCCGAACTGAAGCTTCTTTTTAAAAATTAATCAGACCTAAATGTTGAAATGTCAAACGTTGACTTATTACAGAATCGTTCTTTTTACTTTAGGCTTATATATGTTTTTACAAAATACAGCTCCTTCGCTTTTTTCCCTTTGAATATTTTATATTACGTGAAATTTCTTCCCATAAAATATTTACAATACCTGGAGCACGGTTTACTTATCTGTCCTCTCATAGAGACCCTTATGAGAAATCAATTTTGAGGGTTTCCTCCTAAACAGATATGGCGTAATGAAATTTAAATATACGATGTGTTTCACGGTGACCTTAAACTATATGTACTTTCAAAAATGTTAAGGATACATTCGCAAAACTGTATATATACAAGGTGTTTCAAAAATGCCTGCCAAAAATTTCTAGGAGGTATAGTACACCAACCAATGAGAATAGTTTACTCTATAAAACTATTTCCTCAAATGCACCCCTAAGAATCTACAGCCCATAGCAGAAGACTCTGAAAAATGTTTTTTTGGCATTTTCTTCAAAACTACACCAGGTAACTAATGAAATTTGAGAAGGGTTAGTGTTTTATGAGAAATATTACTAATTTCTTAGAATCGTCATATTTCATTCAGAGGCGTAGCTTAAAGGGGGCTAGAATGGTTCAACTTCCATTTCTTTTTGCGTGGTTTTATCTAATACTTTTATGGAAAATCCCAAAGCTTTATTTATTTATTTTTAATTTCAACAACACACCACGAGGGCTTACAGCCTAAATACTATCGTACCGTGGGTGTTGACAAGGAGGAAAGAGGCAACTTGTTAATTCTGGACTTGAAGGTTTGGAGGTTCGGAGGAGAAGGAAAAACATGTGCCGGCAAGGAATTCCACAACTTGGAAGTCCTCGGGACAAAAGAGCGGGCATAACAAGATGTTCTATGTCTGGTGACTTGGACAGTAAAAGGATGCATTCGCTCGTTCCCCTGGTAGATCTGTTGGCGGTAGCAGATGGGGGAACTATAGAGGAAAGCTCCTCTGAGCAGTGCCCGTGCAGATATCTATAAAAGAGAGAGAGAGAGAGAGAGAGAGAGGTCACCAACGGTACGTCGGTGGGCGAGGGATGGCAGCCTTTGGGTGAGGGTAGGGTCACCGATGAGACGTATAGCTCTCTTTTGAATGGAGTCCAGGATAGCAAGTGTGGAAGCGGCAGCTGCACCCCAGATGTGGGAGCAGTATTCGAGGTTTGGCCTTATTTGTGAAGTATATAAGGTATAGAGATTAGCTGGTGTAAAGTATTTGCGAGCCCGGAAGAGGAAACCTAATTTCTTAGCAGCCGCTTCTGCAATTGATGTGACATGTTGGTGCCAATTAAGATTTCGAAATGCCAACAAGAGAAAAGGACTCATTACTTTGAATAACTTGGTTGTTGATTGTGATGGGTCCAGGGCTGGTGTATCTTTTATAAGAAAGAAAGCAAGACTGAGATTTGGTGGGGTTGAATTGTACAAGATTTCTACTTCCCCAGTCTAATATTTTTTGGAGATCCACGGAGACAGAACCCTCCATGAGTCTGCGATCCTCATCTAATTGGGCTAAAGAGACGGGATTAGAATATTGTATATTTGAGTGGAGGGTGCTGTCGTCCGCGTAACTGTGAACTGGGTTGGATGTGCTAGAGAGGAGGTCATTGATGTGGAGAGGAAACAAAGTAGGGGCTAAAGCTGAACCTTGAGGAACTCCTGCATTAATTGGATACAGTTTAGAGGAATGGCCATCCACAACAACAGAAATGCTCCTGTTGGAGAGGAAATTTGCTGTCCAGGTACAAAGTTTTGGTGGTAGGCCATAGGCCGGAAGTTTATTAAGCAGCGCTGCGTGCCAGACCTGGTCGAATGCTTTGGATATGTCTAGAGCAACAATCTGGGATTCACCATGTAGTTCCATAGACTTGTTCCAAGAATAGGTGACAAAGGAAAGGAGGTCGGCAGTCGATCTGCGCTGACGGAATCCATACTGCCTGTCGTGGATTAGACTGTGTTTTTCAAGAAATTTTAGTAATTCGGTGTTTATATACTTTTGCATCACTTTATAGACGACTGAAAGGAGAAAAATAGGCATGTAGTTGCTAGGAAGCGGTTTGCATCCTTTCTTGGGGATGGGTTGTACTCGAGCATTTATTTTACATATAAAAAGGTATTTTTGTTAAAATGTTTTCAAGTTTACCGTTTTCGAGTAATCGGCAGTTCAATGTTGATGTATTTTTCAAGCTTTTGAAATTACTTGTCCAAAATGCCTTCGAAAATCTTTTAAATAGGCCATGATATGAATTAAGCAAATGAGCAGAATGTCAGCTTGACATTGTTTGACGGATTGACGTTATTATTTCTGTATGTTTTCTTCTTATGCAGCTTTATTTTTTAAAAATTAGTTCTAAAAATACGTGAGAATATATATCAGCAGTAGAGATAGTATTACAAATTGTCTTTGTCGAAATTGTCTACCTTAAATATTCACATGTATATGCGTACATCAACATTGAATTCTTGTCAATTGCAAGCATTCCGCGATGCGTCAGAGGCAGGTTACGGCTGTGTGGTATACCTTCCGTTTACGAATTTTGATTAAAGTGTTCATGTTTGATTTGTAATGGCAAAGTCCAAGGTTGCCCCATTAAAGCGCATTTCAAACTCACGTTTAGAACTTTGTGCTGCCGTTCTACTGTCAAAAGTAGTTTCGTTTATAGTTCGAACTTGTAGTAGTATTCAAATTGATCAGGTTTTTGCGTGAAGTGACTCAACGGTGGTATTATCGTGGATTCGGTGTTTGCCCCACAAGTGGAAGACTTTCGTCGCAAATCCTGTTGCTTACATCCGTGGGCATGTTCCACTCGAATCTTGGCACCATGTTCCTTCTGGAGACAATCGAGCTGATATGGCTTCGCGCGGATTGTTACCAGCTGATCTAGTCAATTTTGCTCCATGGTGGACGGGGCCAGTATTTCTAAAACTTCCCCCCAAATCATGACCAGACTCTACTGTTCCTGCGTCACCGTCTGAACTCGTCGAAATTGAAGTTCGTAAGGTCACTGTATTATGTCAGGCACAATAGCCGTTTGAAGTTGGTTTATTATTGACTCGCTTCTCGTCTTTACCAAAAATTAAAGGCATCATTGCTTATTGTCTTCGCTTTGTACATGGGTATCGTGGCATTGCTCGTCAAGATACTCTGGTCTTGAGTGATTTTAAGCTTCATCGTGCTCACTTTTAATTCGGAAATCTCAAATGTTTAGGAAGGACAAACTTGTCCGAAACAGATTCAGCGTCTTTCGCCACTCCTTAATGAAGAAGGCATGTTACGTGTTGGCAGAAGGTTGAAATATTCTTCGTTGCGGTTTGAAACAAAATACCCTGCATTGTTGCCTAGGTCTCATCGCCTTTCGGAATTGTTGATTTCCCAAATTCACAATCGGTTCAATCACCCAGGAGTTCATACCACCTTGTATCTATTACAGCAAAACTTCTGGCACCCATCGAGGAATTCTTTCCTGTATGCAAGCTGCCGTAGAGAATGAAGCCATATTCCCAGTTTCACAAAGCTCGATTAAACATTTAACGGCCGGTTAGTTAATCAGGGCTTCAGACGACCAATCACAGCTTCAAAATATTTGTTTGTCATGGCAAGAACCCGAATTATAGTCTGTGATTGGTTATCTAAATGCCTGATTAACTAACCGCCCATTAAATGTTTAATCAAGCTTTATGAAACTGGGCAATAGAGTGGCACCTCAATCTTCCTTCTGCTCCACATTTTTGTGGGTTACCCGTTTGTCAGGGGGGGATTACGACTCCAAGGGATCTGGTGTGGGTTTTTACATGAAACAATCCATGGATTTTAAGATTTTACATACTATTTCAGGTTTGGAATATCTTTGTGTCAAGATTTCTATGTATCATATTAATATTGCCTTGTGCGTCTTGTACTGAAAACATGAAATAAATTATAACTGCTCCAATAGTGATATTGAAAGGTTATTGTTTCAGTCGCTGAAGGTGGCCAACGATGTGATTTTCATTGGGGATACAAATATACATTGTTTAAATGAGGGGAATGTAATGTCAAGGGAATACCTGACTCAATTGATATGTGAGCCCACACAACAACATTCTTTATTGAATCATATCTTAACAAATAATGTTTAGTTAGTTTGTGATTCTGGTGTGGAGTGTTGTGATATTTCGAATCATTATGTGGTCTACATTATTCTACATGTGAAAAAATCTAAACTATTGCCTCGCTATGTAACATCTAGAAACTTTAAGCATTCTCATACGAACCTTTTCATTAGTGATTTAGCTGCGTCTGAAATGTGCACTATTTATCGTAATGATGATATTGATAACAAAATAACATGTTAAATTCGGCGTAGACACGACCGTATAGAACATTTAAGGTGACGAAACCATTTTGCCCTTGGCTTGCGGATAATATAAAGTTCCTTGTGTATTTGAGAAATAAAGCGTGGTCGAAATTTGAGAGAACTTCTAATGAATCTGACTGAAAATCGTATAAGGAATTGCGAAATTCCACTTCATCGTCGATAAACAGAGAAAAGAAGCCATATTTCTGTGAGAGCTTTACGAATACTAATAGTAAGTTTCTATATAAACGCTCAGATTGCTTGATGCCAACAAGAAGGGTAAGAAGGATATCCTGGCTGAATTTTCAAATGTTGATGACAAACAAATATTCTACTGAGCCTTCAACGGAAATTCAGTCATCAAAAGATGATATTATTTTCTTTTGTAATAATAATAAGCATCAACATTTTGAGGCTGAGTTCAATTTTGCTTTAACTGATAAAAATACTGTTGTAGGTTAAGGTTCTTAATTCCATAAGTGCGCTAGCTATGGGCTGCGATGGTTTAAACATTACTCTGATCAAATACTGTGGTGATCAAGTAGTTGATTACATTACTCATATAGTAAATGCTTTTATACTGTGGTCATATTTTCCAAGTTTATGGAAAATAGCAGATGCCGTGGTGCTTGCCAAGAAAGCAAAAGTAACAGCTTTCAAAGATTTGGGTCTTGTCACCATTTTACCTATGGTGTCGAAGGTTATCGAGAGGGTGATGCAGATCCAGCTTTGTGAGTATGTGAAGGAATCATCGATACTCCCAGAAATTCAGTCGGGGTTCCGTAAGGGTCATAGTTGCGCCACAGCACTTTTAACAGTAACGGATGATATACTCACTGTGCTGGTTATGTTGGACTTCTCGAGGGCATTCGATACCGTGGATTATGAGTTTTTGCTAAGTATCCTAAATTTTATTGAGTTTCCCCGGCATCACGGGAGTTTATTTCGAGTTGTCTTTACGATAGGTCTCAGAGAGGAAAGTTAGGTGGAAATTACTCACATTTGGACAATCTACCATCTGGAGTTCCTCAATGCTCCATGCTTGGGCCTCTGTTGTTTTCGATTTACACAGACCATCTTCCAACTTTTGTAAAGCTTTGTAAAATGCAGATATATGCGGATGATATGCAGACTTATGTCTCATGTAGTCCGCAAGACATTAACTCGGCATTGGAAAAACTTAATGAGGATCTGAATACCATATTTATTATCTCTAAGCAGCATGCGCTTGATCTGAATCCTGCCAATTCGTATGCTGTTTTACTTGGTGGCCAGCCTGGCTGTGACAGGGTCAGAAGTATTGTGGGGATCAAAGTGAATGGGGAAAGTATACCTCTTGTGTGGGAGACAAATGACTTGGGACTCACAATTGATAATATATTTGGATATAGACAATATCTTTCGAAGTGTTTGCAGAAAGCATACAGTTACCTTAGAAGACTTTAGCCCCATGGGTCGTTTATTCCGGAGGAGGTTAAGTTACAGTTGTGTTCCACTCTGGTACTTTTTCAACTTACTATCTGTTCTGAGGTGTTCTCAGCTGGTTTCGATTATTATGGGTCAAATCGTGTGCAAATATTGCAAAATTCATTTTTATGCTTTGTTTATGGTATAAGAAAATTCCAACATATATCTCAAAAGCTGAGGGACGCTGGATGGCTGAACATGAGATAGAGGTTTTTGATGAGGTAGGCTATGCTATATCACTCGGTTACCACAGATAGGACTCCCGCTTATCTCTACAATAAGATTACTTTCAGGACAGATATACATAACCTAAATGTTCGTAGAAAGGACATGGTTACAGCACCTAGGCATAGACTATATGTCTCTGAGAGGTCTTTTATGTATAGAAAGTACCAAGTATTCAACGAATTTGTTTATGAGAAATTAGAGCGTATACCAAACAGAAATTTAGGAGACATTTGTTTAGTACGTTTTTTGAGTCGGTGGTTTAAATGTGAGTAGTCCCAATGGTGGCATAGTGGTTTTCATTTGTGTTTTGAGTATATTATGCCGCATATGGTTGAAAGGGGGGGGGGGGGGGGGAGATAACGTAGTATTATTTGTTATTTTATATAGTATTATTTGGTATTATTATTAATTAGGTATCATTAGGTATCTTATGTTTAGTACCTATTGTTGTTATTGTTACATTTTCTGCAGTTGATTGTGTTAGAGTTGTCTGCTGTGTGGTGTTGTTCCGGGGTGGGTTGAGTGAAAGAACAGAGGGAGGTGCCACTTTATGACACCTTTGATCTGAGCTCCGCCTTTTTACATACTGATGTCAATGTGATGTTTATTTTGTAGATTTCTTTATACTTGTAAGGTTGGGGTGTAAATAAAGGCGATTATTCTTATTGTTATTATTATTATTATTATTATTATTATAATTATTATTATTATTATTATTATTATTATTATTATTATTATTATTATTATTATTATTATTATTATTATTATTATTATTATTATTATTGACTTTAGCCTGAAGGGTTTTCACACTCCCTCAAAGAGGAACATTCACTCATCCCAGGTATATCAGATACCAAAGGGACTGAGCTCAGATGGAGCCCTTTCCAAGTTATCGGGCCCTGCACGACAACGGGACACATCTTCATTTCCCATGAATCTCCGCACGGTGTGGGCAGTTGCAAGTATTACCGCCCTCTACATAACCTTATAAAGAAGCTCTCCAAGATCCAGTCTCTTAATATTCGCTCGAAGATTCTTAGGAACCACACCAGTTGACGACATGAGTATTGGAGTCACTCGGACACTATCTGTCCTCCACTGTCTCTTTACTTGTATCTCGAGGTCTCTGTACTTAATGATCTTCTCGTCCTTTATCTCTAGATTATTAGTATTAGGGGTGGCCACATCAACCAGCGTCACTTGGTTGCAGGACTTATTATATCTGGCCTCTTGTGGGCAACTCGTTGGTCTGTGAGCATAGTCCGATCCCAATAAAACCTGTATCCTGAGTTCTCTTGAACAGGCTCAGGAGTGTATCTATAGTAGGGCACCTTACTGTGATTTAAAAGTCACAATTTCAGAGCCAGTTATTATTATTATTATTATTATTATGATTATGATTATGATTATGATTATGATTATGATTATGATTATTATTATTATTATTATTATTATTATTATTATTATTATTATTATTATTATTATTATTATTATTATTATTATTATTATTATTATTATTATTATTATTATTATTATTATTATTATTATTATTATTATTATTATTATTATTATGGGGAGTGGTATAAAGTCGGCCAAGACCCTTATGGACCGCGCAATTGGTAACCAGGTTATGACCTTTGGAGAGTTTACTACCGTGTTCTGTCACATAGAAGTCCTTTTGAATAATCGACCCCTTTGTGAGCTTAGTAGCGATCCTAATGATTTAAATGTACTGACTCGGGGTAACTTTTTGACTTTAGAACCCCTGACATCAATCCCAGATCCAGATTTATTGCATCTTTCGTTGTCTGGGTTATCTCGTTCGCAGCTTGTTCAGAAACTCCATCAAGACTTTTGGAGTACTTGCATCATTTTTATCAGCGTGGTAAGTCGTCTAAGACTCAGCATCTTGAATCAGTCGGTATAGGTCGGTTAGGCCTAATTAAAAATGAGATGACACTTCCTTTGAAATGGGCTTTGGGTCCAGGTGAGGACCTACATCCTGGAGCTGATGGCATAGCTGGGGTAGCTTCAGTCCGTACTGCGATGGGTCTGCTTAAGCGACCTATAGTTAAATTGTGTCCTTTACCTGGCTAATAAGGCAAGTTAGTTGTTAAGTTCGTAAATATCTCGTTGAATTATGTTTTGTTGCTTTTTTGAAGTCATTATTTCGTTTCGGGAAAATTAAGGTTAGTTTTGGTGGGCGGAATGTTTTGTGTTCATAATAGTTCACTATTTTGTTTAATTGAAACCCCGCTTTTTTTTCATTCAAGCGCTGACCATGACATTGTTAAGTTCGTGAAAAAGATAAAGAACAACTGATGGTGGTGGTAATGCCCTGTCAATTGAGCCTTTAACACATTCGTGTGTATCGTTTGATTATTGATCTCATTTTGATATATTTAAGTTAATTAGCAATCGGGCTTTGTAACGTGCTATGAAAGTTATTTTCCCACAAAGAATATTAGAAAACTGCCTTTGGTTTGCATGTTTTTAATGTGAAGAGTAGTTCGAGGGGCCCCTATCACCGGACACACTCGAAGATAGCTCCCACAGGTTAGTGCTTAACGTAATTAGCTTTGATGGCACCTTTGTGCATTTTGATTATTTATTTTTGATCATCGCGATTAATTATTTGGTTTGTTTGTAAACAAAAAAGTAACAAGTCATGTACCATTATTTACAAATGTGTTTTGGGTTAGTTGGGTTTCTATAAAATCAAAATGTCGGACCTACTCTTTTCGACAGGTCAAACTAAATGTCAAACCTAACTTGTATTTTAAACACAAATCCGCCGTCTTGGCGCTATCTTAAATATCTATAAATTAGAATTATACTCGTCGAGTTTAGAACGAGGATACCTCACATTTGTATTTAGCTTAAAAGACGTTTTAAGAGCGTTTATGCCAACCGCCTTACTTGCATACGTCATTTTTTGTAACATCAAAATGTCAGACCTGCTTATTTCGACTAGCCAGTTGAGCTATACTTTTATATTTTAATTTCTCATTTTTACACGCAGAACCGCCATCTTTGACTGCATCGTCTCAGGTAAAACCCCACGTGATCTAATATCCAACCATCATCACTGTAACGTCACGCGCTAGGGCAGATGGTGGAAGATTCGCGCAAGCTCAGATGTCGCAGGATGTTCCAGAACCATTCTTCTCTACCTTAATAATAATAATAATAATAATAATAATAATAATAATAATAATAATAATAATAATAATAATAATAATAATAATAATAATAATAATAATAATAATAACAATCATAATCATAATCATAATCATAATCATAATCACAATCACAATCACAATCACAATCACAATCACAATCA